>NW_026479104.1:0-10000 GCF_026875155.1 Cherax quadricarinatus | reverse complement strand
TCTGTATTTAACTACCCTCTTTTAATTTAAATTTCCTGTTAATTAATCAGAGAAAAACCTTGTTTTCAAAAAGACACTTGTGGCTTTTTAAAAGGTGAAATATTTTGAATCACTTATAGTGCGGGATTCCCTTTGCCTTTCTGTGTATGACGAGGGACCACGTTGCAAATATTATCAATTTTTTTCCCACTTAGTGCCCTACGCAACATCGAAAATTTCTTTTTCGGGCCTGCATTTCCCCATCTTATGACACAGGCTTAAAAAAAAAAAAAACATTTTCCCTAAATTCCTGGCTAAATATTACTTTTGTTCCCCATTCCCAAACGCACATAAAAGCCATAAAAAACCACTTGTCTCCTTTAAACTTCCATCCAAGCGATCACAAAAAAACCCCCGGGGATGCTCAACCCACTAGTTTTCAAAACCCTGCGGGGGTGCTCAACCACTAGCATAAAAAACCCCCTTTCGGGATGTTTCAACCACTACTTCCCCCCCCCTTTCTTGGGATGACTTCTGCTCCCTCCTTCCCTCAAATTTCATCTTTTTCTTCTCTACAACAACAAAAAATAAAAATTAATAAAAATTTAATAAAAATAATAATAAATTTCCCCCTTAATAAAAAGGGGAATGTGCAAATTTGTGTGCAAGTAAATGTAAGTGCATATAGGGCAAATTTATTAAGTAGGTGAAAGTATACTTTTTTTTGGAAGTTTTTACATGAATCAATAACGCTGCCAAAGGTTTAATCTCTAATACAAAAAAAACTCAAAAAAATTTTTCCGTTTCCAAACCCACACAGACCCAAGCCTTTAAAATTTCCCCCCCAGAAGTTGGGGTTTTTTTTTGGGAAGTTTTTTGGTTAAAGGGGAGATTTTCCCCGTGCCCGGGAAAACCCCAAAACTTTACCGCTAAAAAAAACCCAAATTTGGACTGGGAAAAAAAATTACCGAGGTCGATTTTTTCCCGGGCTGGGAAACTTAAAAGGGATTTTTAATAAGAAAAAAAATTTTAAAGGTGTTGGAGGAGGACGGGGAAAATGCACGCCCGCGCACGCGCCCCGCGCGCAAACACACCAACACACACACCACACCCCCACACACAGGAAGAAAAGCAGCGGTCAGGTTCGTGGCGAGGTGTCAGAGTGGGCACCTTTTGCCCGGGGGGGCCCCGCAGGGGTCATTCCTAGGACCATGCGGGGTTTCCCTGGAAAATTTGTGAACGAAATGACGGGGGAAAAATAGACCGAGGTGTCCCTGTTTGAAGATAAACGGGAAGTTAAATGAAAAATTTTAAAATTTCGATCGAAGACCAGGCAGAACTACAAAGGGACCCTGGCCCGGGCTGCAGAACGGGCCCAGAAATTTTGGCTCCTGGTTTTAAAAACCCCACCAAGTGAAAATTTTCATGAAGATTGGGGAAGGGAAAAGGGAAGGCCCCCAAAGGGGAAGTAAAGTCTGGGGGGTCAAAAGGATTTACAAACCTCACTCAAGGAAAAATCTTGGGTTAGTATAACCCCAGGCACATCCCTGAAGCGCAAAAAAACCCAAATTTAAACTGGGGAGCAGGGGGGCGCCTACAAACCTCAAAACAGCTTTTCCCGAAATCTTAAAAAGGAATCTTTCGGGGCCCCTGTACACCGAAATATTAGGCCCTTTTTTGGAGAATGCGGAAACCAGTTTGGAACCCACACCTACCCCAAGCAGTAAAGAAACTAAGAAAGTGAAAAGGGTTTTGCAACAAGACTAGTCCCAGAGCAAAGGGGTTTGCCCTTTCAAAGGAGGGGTTAAGGGAAAAATAAACCCTTGAGACATGGAGGACGGGAAAAGATGGGGGGAAAAGAAAAAAGGGACATAAAAAATACTGAGGGGAAATTTGAAAAGGGTTTGGACAAAAACGGATGTTCCAAAAATTTTGGACACGTAAAAAGGGGAAACGGGGGGGGGCCCAAAAGCACAGATGAACCCAAAGGGATTTTTTGGGAATTATTTCTTAAAGCCACAGAGTAGTCAAAAGGGGAAATTGTTTGGGAAGCGTGTAGGGGAGGCAGGACCCTTACAAAGCTTTAAGAAAGAGGTACGATAAATTTCAGGGCTCAGGGAGGGGTGCCCTATAGCGATCATGAGGAGGGGGGGCCAGGAGCTGGGACTCAAACCCCCCCCAACCTCAATAGGGGGAGTACAACAATTAAAGTACACACAAAAACACACCTTTACACACACCACACATATACACACACCACACACACCCAAAACACATACACACACACACCACACACACACCCCACACACACACGCACCGCACACACACACACACACACACCCCAAAACCACACCACACACCCCCACACACACACACACACCCACACATACCCCCCCACACACACACCCACACACACACACACCCCCACACACACACACACACACACACACACACACACACACACACCCCACACACACACACACACCCACCCTCCAAATTGAAAAAACAAGTACCCTCCCTCCCCCCAACCCCCCCCCCCTTCCCTAACCCCTCCCCTTTAAACCCACCTACCCCTCCCCCAAACCACCTAACCCCTCCCCCCCCCGTTTTAACCCCCCCCCAACTCCCTCCCTCCCTCCAATAACCACCCTCCCCCCCCCCCAAAACCACCCATCCCCTCTCTCCCTAAAAAACCCCAATAACCCCCCCCCCAACTATCTTACCCCCTCCCAAAAACCATCCTCCCCCTCCCCCAAACCATCCCCCCCTCTCCTCCTAACCACTATTCCCCTCCCCCCCAACCACCCGTCCCCCCCCTTTTGGGGACAACGGGGAAACCCAGAACCAGGGTGAGGACAAGGGGTTTCCAAAAACGAAATTTTGGGGGGGGGAGGAATGGGAGGGAAAGCTCAAAAAAAGGGGGGAAGCGGGGAAGGGGAACCCAGATTTAGCTGGAAAAAGAAGATGGGAAGAAGGGGTTTGCGCCCGAATGCGAAGGGGGAAAACAAACAGGTCACAGCAGCAAAATCCGATAGAGGGGATTAGAAGAAAGGAAATTGAAGGGCATCGAACAGCACAGAAAAGAAAATTAAAGAAGTAGCATCGCAATGGCTCCCTCAAACACAGACAAAGGGCTGAAGGAAGCATGGGAAAATAAAAATGTATGCAGAGGTTTCCCGTCCCAAAACCCCCCTGGGGGCCCAAAAAAAAGGCAGGGGGCACACTAGGCAGAATGAGAGGGTTTGGGAAAACATTGAAGGAAAATAGGCCCTGTGCAAACCTTACCAATACCGGGGGGGGCCAGGAAAAAGGGGAGGGAGGAAGGACAAACCAGAAATATAGGGGGCCCTAACTAGGGAAGGGGGCGAAAGAAGGAAAAACTCCAAAGGAAAAAAAAAAAAAAAACCCCATCAGGGATGCAATGGGGGCACGTGGGGGGGTGGAAAAGGGGGAGATCCTGTTTGTCTATGGGCCCAGACGAAGCTAAAGGGGAAAAAATTTTGATGAAAGGAAAAACAGGGGAAAAAAAAAGCGATTGAAATATCATGAAGGTGAAAAGGGAGGGGGGCTAACCCAAGGGGCAAAAATTTTTGGGAACTGGGGGGTTCACAAGAAAAAGGGGAAAAAGGGGCCCCTCAAAATAATTTTTAAAGGGAGAAACAACCCCAAACCATGATCCTAAGGGGGGAAAACCGGCTGGGGAGGCAAGCAGGAAATTCCGGAGTGTGTTTCCCCTTTGAGACAGAACACGGAAGAAAGGAAGACGATGAAGAGTTCAAAAAGAAAGGGGGGGAAAAGGGAGGAAATGAAAAAAAAAGAGCAGAATAAAACCCCAAACCAAATGGAAGGGGCAACACACCCCCCCCGAAAAACCTCAAAAAAGGACTCTAGCCCCGACAAACCCCCCGGGGAACCCGAACAATTTCCAAAAACCCCCATCACACAAACCCATCCCTCTGTTTCCACCCCCCCCCCACCAAAAGTTACAGTATTAGAAAAAGAAAATTGAAGGATTTTGGGAAACAAATGCAGATGGATTAACGAATAAACATGGGAAAGGGAAGAAAGAATCAATGAGAAGGCCCCCCGAATCATAGCAGTTTTCAGAAACAAAACCCAAAGGAGACAATAACAGATGCAATCTTCCCACCAGGATACCAGATCATGAAAGGGGGGATTGAAGGGGGCCCGGGGGGAAAGGGGGGGTTTTCTTGCTCGTAAAAAACAGATGGAAATTCGAGAAAATGGAAGGCATTGATAGACGGGAGAAAGAGCCCACATAGCATTTACACTTCAGTTGGGGAACACAAAATGGTCTTTTCGTGATGTATAATCCACCCCAGAACTGCAAAGGAAAGGGCCCAAGGGGGGGAAATGAAAAGAACCCGAGCAATGGGAAAACACTTGCTGAGGGGGCAAGAAGAAACCCCATTTTTTCCCCGAGCAAATTTTTGGTTTTTCGGGGTTTCAACCCCAGGGAGATCGACTGGGAAAAAACCCGGAGGGCCCCAAAGGGGGTCCCGGGAAAAATGGGGAAAACCAGGATGCTGACGTGGGGCTGGGGAAAAACCCCATGCCCAAAAGCTAAGGACACTACCAAAGTGAGAGGGGAGGATGAAACCCCAAGATTGGGGCCTTGCGTTCACCCTGGGCAGCTCAGACATTGAGGACATCAATTGAGAGTCCCCTAGGAGCTTTGGGACCACGGGGTTCTGTGCTTTGAATACTTTGTTGGGCAAGTGGAGAGAAAACAGGGTTGAATGGAAAAGCCCGACTATAAAAGAGGGGATAAAGGGGTTTAAGAAAAATTTCCCGGGGGGAGGTCCCGTGGGGCAGAAACTGGCAGGGAAAACCCCGTAAAAAAAATGAAGGAATATGTTTAAAAACAAAATGCAAGGAGGGAGTGGGAAAAATTTTTCCCCCAAAGGGCAACATAAAAAACCCAAGACCCAAAAGAGCCCCTTTTTTTAAAAAGACGGTGTAAAAGGGGGCAAAAACAAAGTGGGAATAGAGAAAAAGGGAAAAAATACAGAAGCAGGGGAAACACAAAAAAAAATAGGGGGAAACAGTCGCAGAGCCCCGGGAAAGAGTATGCACAGGGAAGGGGGGGCCCCCGGACGTATAAAATGAAAATTAAAAGGGATCGAGAATCAAGATGACCCCAAAAATGTTTTATAAACCACATCGGAGGAAGGGCAACATTCAAAGACCAGGTATCAGATTAAGGGCAGAAGGTGTAGAACTCACAAGAAATGATCAAGGGGGTATTAGGGGCTGAAAAAGGAGATTTAAAGGAAATTTTTACAGAAAAGCAGGGGAAGGGGTTGGGGGGAAAAAGCACAGAAGGGGGAAAATTTTTAAAAGGGGAAAATACCAACAAGTGTTGGATGACAAACGAACAAATGAGGGGAGGGGGAAGAAAACCTTAAAATACCCCTTTGGGACCTCAAAGGCGATGGGGCCCCGGGCAACATCTCCCAATGGGTCCTTAGGGGAACGAGAAGCTATGCGTCCCCTAACCCCCAAAACTTCAAAACATCCCCTTTAAACTGGGGAACTACCTGAGAAATGGAAACACTAATGTAGCCCCATTTAAGAAAGGAAAAAGAAACGAGGACAAACTACAGACCTGGTCTCTGACATTATTGTGTGCAAAGTCATGGGAAGTTTTCAGGACGAGAATGGTCGAACACCTGGAAAGGAAACAGATTATAAATGAAAACCAGCATGGGTTCATGGAAGGCAAATCCTGTATCACAAACCTCCTGGAGTTTTATGACAAGGTAACAGAAGTAAGACACGAGAGAGAGGGGTGGGTTAGATTGCGTTTTCCTAGACTGCAGGGAGGCCTTTGACACAGTTCCCCACAAGAGATTAGTGCAGAAGCTGGAGGATCAGGCGCATGTAAAAGGGAGGGCACTGCAATGGATAAGGAAATACCTGACAGGGAGGCAGCAACGAGTCATAGTACGTGAAGAGGTATCACAGTGGGCGCCTGTTACGAGCGGGGGTCCCACAGGGGTCAGTTCTAGGACCAGTGCTATTTTTGATATATGTGAACGACATGATGGAAGGGGAATAGACTCTGAAGTGTCCCTGTTCGCAGATGACGTGAAGTTGATGAGAAGAATTAAATCGGACGAGGATGAGGCAGGACTGCAAAGAGACCTGGACAGGCTGGACATGTGGTCCAGTAACTGGCTTCTCGAATTCAATCCAGCCAAATGCAAAGTCATGAAGATTGGGGAGGGGCAAAGAAGACCGCAGGCAGAATATAGGCTAGGTGGACAAAGACTACAGACCTCACTCAGGGAGAAAGACCTTGGGGTGACCATAACACCGAGCACATCACCGGAGGCACACATCAACCAAATAACTGCTGCAGCATACGGGCGCCTGGCAAACCTGAGAATAGCGTTCCGATACCTTAATAAGGAATCGTTCAAGACACTGTACACTGTGTATGTTAGGCCCATACTGGAGTATGCAGCACCAGTCTGGAACCCACACCTGGTCAAGCACGTCAAGAAGCCAGAGAAAGTACAAAGGTTTGCAACAAGGCTAGTCCCAGAGCTCAAGGGAATGTCGTACGAGGAAAGGTTAAGGGAAATCGGACTGACGACACTGGAGGACAGAAGGGTCAGGGGAGACATGATAACGACATACAAGATACTGCAGGGAATAGACAAGGTGGACAGAGATAGGATGTTCCAGAGAGGGGACACAGGGACAAGGGGTCACAACTGGAAGCTGAAGACTCAGACGAGTCACAGGGACGTTAGGAAGTATTTCTTCAGTCATAGAGTTGTCAGCAAGTGGAATAGCGTAGCAAGTGAAGTAGTGGAGGCAGGAACCATACATAGTTTTAAGAAGAGGTATGACAAAACTCAGGAAGCAGAGAGAGGACCCAGTAGCGATCAGTGAAGAGGCGGGGCCAGGAGCTGAGTCTCGACCCCTGCAACCACAATTAGGTGAGTACAATTAGGTGAGTACACACACACACAGGAGCTCGGACTCGACCTCTGCAACCTCAACTAGGTGAGTACACACACAGTAGCGTTCAGTGAAGAGGTGGGGGCCAGGAGCTGAGTCTCGACCCCTGCAACCACAAATAGGTGATTACAATTAGGTGAGTACACACACATACACACACACACGATAAAGCTCAGAGAAGAGGTTGGGCCAGAAGCAGTGATTCGAACCTTGCCACCACGTACAGGTAAGTACATACACAAACACACATACAGGAATCCAGAGACAGCAAAATACAAACCTTAACTAGCGAGTCCAAGAAGCAAGATTCAACACCCACAAACACAAATAAGTGAACACAAATATGCAAGTGAAATCACAACTCCAATTATATTGTCCAGAGAACCTTCACGTTCACTTGTAGATCAAATCTCACTGACGATTCTCTCCTTAACTCTCTTCCAAACTATCTCAGTCTAGATCTTCGCATCTTTCTTCATCTTGATAAATTAGCTAAGCCCAGCGACCCTCGTGGATGTCAAGTAGAGGTTATAACTCGCAATAAACAGGAAAATATATATTAAAATATAGTCAGCAAGAAGAAGAAAGAAGATTTTAGAGATAAAGTGATAGATTTATTAACAGGGAATCAGACACGTGATGTGCGCACTGGAAAATACAACAGATAAACACAAGGACACGAACACTGTTGCTTAATATTATAAATACAGATTAATAATTAAAATGTTAAATATTATTATATAGAAAGAAGAATATGTGACGTTGAAATGGACAAATAAACGTGAGTTGACACGACTCTTATGAAGAAAATTAATCAGTACTAAACTTTATTAATTGTGAATACAACATCGTGACACAGGGGAAGTTTAACTCATAACTCTTGGTCAACTGCGTTTAATTCATCATTCAACTTTCTTTAAACAGTTTGGAGTGGTTATAGCGCTTAATACCTCCTCCACCTCCTTTATCACAGCGCAACTCTCTACCACTCAGTGTCGTAACTCTTTCTATTACCCTTTCGTCATAGATGATTTTCCTTAGCGTACAATTGTGGTCCATGGTTCTCTGCTTATGTTAAAATATATTTCTAAACTATTTTCGGACTCTTATTAAATATTACCTATTCATTACATCTATTTTTCCTTGTCTATCGCAGTTTTCTATAATATATACATTTTTTTTGTTGGTGCAGGCACTACATACCCAATACATATTCCACATCTGAACTAACGTATGTTACTGGCAGTTTTCATGCATTTCACTTTCCATATATTTGTTAACTCTTTGGAAGCGGGCTAGCAGGTAAACCAGCCAGCCAATGATATAACTAGCCAGCCAGCCAGCCAGCCAGCCAGCCGCTGATACAACTAGGCAGCCAGCCAGCCGATTGATATAACCAGTCAACCAAGGAGCCAGATATACAGACGAACATATATATATAAGAGAAAAGGGTAGCTTATGAGAGGTTTTTGCAAAGCAGAAGGGATATAAGAAGGGAAGAGAAAATAGCGAATAAAAGACTCATTGCCTTTTCTAGATGTTTTAATTATTAAGAGTAATAATGAATTCAAATTTAAAATTTACAGAAAACCTACAAATAACTGTTCCTATGTACACTATTATTCTTCCCATCAAGATAGAGTTAATTATTATTATTATAATCAAGGGGGAAGCGCTAAACCCGGAGGATTATACATCGCCTGGGGGGGATGTGGAAGGCATTCAGGCCTAATTCGGGGAACTGGAGCACAGATCCAATTCCCTAAATCAAGAGCCCCTCACCAACATCAAGGAACCTTCCTTGAGGGGTAAGATAGAGTTAAACTGTTTTCTCATCAATGTTTTTGAGAGCTTTACGTATTTGTAGTCCAGAGCTCATAGATGAAGAAATATCCAAAATTTATGAAATAGCCATTGATCTGAAATACCCGAGAAATGTAATTGATAAATCATTTAAAATTGCTAGAAATACTTTTTACACCCAAAAAGGGACAACCAGCCTTATTCAACTAAAAATATGTTGGTTCTCCCTTACCATGAAAACTTGGTTGATATGCTTTCTCTTCTTAAGACTTTAATATTAAAGTTGTATTTAAAAATCTTGATACAGTAAAAAAACGTTTGATAAAGAATTCCCCCCCAAAATGCTGACGGATTTTGTCTATAAGATTCCTTGTAAATTTGCGATAAAGTTTATTACGGGTCAAACTGGTAAAAATCTCGAACTTAGATTAAAACAACATAATATTTGCAAACAGAACTGGACAAGATTCCAATGCTCTATTTTTTCATGTGAGAGACTTTAACCATCCAATTGATTTTCAAAAAGTTGAGAAAGTTGTATCAAGCAAGTCCATGGGTTTTGACAAATATAATTGAATCTTGTTTCATAAAAAGCAGTTTTGAAAATAATATGAATATTTCCTTAGGTTAAATAAATTAGACTCATTTAATTAATAAATTTGGTTAGAGTTTTAATACATTTGGACAAATAATAAACCTTATTTCTTGGGTAGAATATTTTGTTAGTGGGATGTCGTGAGGACCTGTCTAGTTGGACCAGCGGACCTGATGCAGTGTTCCTCTTTTCTTATGAGTCCGGTATTGTCGCACGTCAGGTGTTTCTTTGTTGTGGGGGTTGACTGTGTGGTGTAGTCTAAGCCCTTTAATTGCCTTCCTTTGATTTATTTCTTTCATAGTTCCTTGACAATGTGAGTAGTCACGAAAGCGCTTGGAATTTCACTACTCTTTCACAGTGGTGTAGATTGGCAGACAGCAACCGCCCAGGGAGGTACTACCGTCCTGCCAAGTGAATGTAAAACGAAAGCCTGTAATTGTTTTACATGATGGTAGGATTGCTGGTGTCCATTTTTCTGTCTCATAAATATGCAAGGTTTCAGGTACGTCTTGCTACTTCTACTTACACTTAGGTCACACTACACATACATGTACAGGCATATATATATACACACATCCCTCTGGGTTTTTCTTCTATTTCTTTCTAGTTCTATTTTTGTTTTTTTTTTCT
>NW_026479100.1:0-10469 GCF_026875155.1 Cherax quadricarinatus | reverse complement strand
GGGAGAACGGTTGGGAACACAATACAGCATGTGACTCCTTCAGCTCCTATAATAGGAATCTGTACATCAAACCCCTAGGTGCCCCCTTCATAAAGGACATTTTGATAAGTTCATTGAATCTCTGGCCAGCATTAACAGCCAGTTGATCAGGCCTGGATCCATCAGGAGAACTGGTCTGGTGACACACTACAGCAGTGTTGACCTCCGAAAAGATCTTTAACGTACATCTTTATGGTACCCAGCCCCCCCCCCCCCTTCCCCACATCCCTGAAGTTACCAAGTTCCGTGAAGTTCTCTGGTAGAGGCCTGTGTACGGGGTACACAGTCCGTACGGTACGGGTACACCGAATACCCAGTACGGGGTACTGGGTATTGGGTCGAGGCCTCTGTACTGTGTCGAGGCCTCTGTACTGGGTACTGGGTCGAGGCCTCTGCACTGGGTTACTGGGTCGAGGCCTCTGCACTGGGTACTGGGTCGAGGCCTCTGTACTGGGTACTGGGTCGAGGCCTCTGTACTGGGTACTGGGTCGAGGCCTCTGCACTGGGTACTGGGTCGAGGCCTCTGCACTGGGTACTGGGTCGAGGCCTCTGCACTGGGTACTGGGTCGAGGCCTCTGCACTGGGTACTGGGTCGAGGCCTCTGCACTGGGTACTGGGTCGAGGCCTCTGCACTGGGTACTGGGTCGAGGCCTCGGTACTGAGTATAGGACTCCGTACTGGCTACTGTTAAAATCTCTAAAATTTCTGACGTAACCTTAACACCACAAGACTTTTAACAAGCAATTAAGGACATATCCACGCACTCTGTCTCAAGTCCAGACTGATGGAGCTACGTGTTCAACAAGAACTGCAAGAAACCCCTTTTTCGTGCCTTAAATATTCTATGGAGAGAAAGCCTAGATACGGGGGGTCATCCCACTCTCACTAAAAACAGCGGATATAGCCCAACTCCACAAAGGTGGCAGTAAACCAATCTCAAAGATACCACAAACGTCCCACACCATAAAATTCTTCGAAGGGGTTCTAAGAAGCAAGATCGCCAACCACATGGACACCCAACAACTGCACAACCCAGGGCAGCATGGGTTTAGAGGTCACTGCTGCCTCTCACAACTACTGGATCACTATGATATGATCTTAGATCCACTGGATTACAAACAGAATGCAGATGCAGTAGTATACACAGATTTTGCTAAAGCCTTCGACAAGTGCTATCATGGAGTAACACACAAAATGCGTGAAGGAATAACAGGAAAAGTGGCAACATGGATCTATAACTTCCTAACAAACAGAAGACAAAGTCAGTGGTAGCTACAGAGAAAAGCTCTGTTCCACTCGCTCCCATCCCTCCCTTCATCATTATATCTGACAAAGATGTAAACATAGGACTGTGTCTTCTTTTGCTGACGATACAGAATATACGAGAGTCATCTATGGCGGACACTGTCTGTCTCGGAGCGGATATAAACAAAGTCTTCCAGTGAGCCACAGAAAACAATATAAAGTTCAATGAGGGAAAATTCCAATTACTCCGCTGGATGGAAACTATTTAAATGTTAAACATTTTTACCAGCTGGCGGCTGGTACCAAGAGCCTGGTCGCTCAGGCAAGCAAACAAGAGGTTTGTCATGGACCAGAGTCCGGGGGGACGGTGCCCCCTTATACCGTTCCCCCACAAATTTCTGATTAACAACCTATAAATAGAAATAATCAAATTCCTAAAAACCACTAACATTATTAGCATCACAATTATAGTTATTATTGTGGTTATTATAATTATGATTATAATATATTAACAAAAACAATACCAATAATAATAATTATTATTGTGGTTATTATAACTATGATTGTTTTTTGCACAATTACTTATTTTTTTTATTAAAAAAATTTTTATTACATTTTTTTAGTATATTGACGAATGTGACGTGTTTTAATCACTTGCTGACAGTCGTGAGGTGTATAAATGCACTGCTGACGTCGTGACTTTTTTTTGAATGACCTTGCTGACAGTTGTGGTTTTATGAATGACCTTGCTGACAGTGTGAGGTGTTTGAAATCCCCCTTGTGACAGTCGTGAGGTGTTTTGGAATCCTTGGACAGTGTGGGGTTTATGAATGCCCCTTGCTGACATCGTGAGGTTTATAAATGCACCTTGTGACAGTCGTGAGGTGTTAGAATGCATTTTGCTGACAGTCGTGGGGTGTTAAATGCACCTTGCTGACATCGTGGGGTGTTATAAATCCCTTGCTGACAGTCGGGGGTTTTATGAATGCCCCTTGCGGACTCTGAGGTGTTAGAATGCACCTTGCTGACGTCTGAGGTGTTATAATGCCCCTTCTGACAGTCGGGGGGTTATAAAAGCACCTTGCTGACGTCGGGGGTGTTAGAATGCACCTTCTGACAGCGGAGGTGTTATGAATGCACCTTGCTGCAGTCGTGAGGTTATGAACCCCACCTTGCTGACATTCGTAGTGGTTTATGAAGGCACTTCGGAAAAGTCGTGAGGTTTTTAAGCACCTTCTGACAGCCCGGAGGTGTTATGAATGCACCTTGCTGACAGTCTGAGGTGTATGAATGCACCTTGTGACAGTCGGAGGTTTATGAATGCACCTTGCATGCAGCGTAGTGGTGTTTAGAATGCCCTTGCGACAGTCGTGAGGTGTATGAATGCACCTTGCTGACAGCGTGAGGTGTTATGGCACCTTGCTGACAGTCTGAGGTGTAATGAATGCACTTGTGACAGTCTGACTTTTAATGCACATTGCTGACAAGTCGTGAGGGTTAATGCACCTTGCTGAACAGTCGTATGGTGTTATGAATGCACCTTCGCCTGTCGGAGTGTTATAAATGACTGACAGGTGAGTTTAAATGCACTTGCTGACGTCTGAGTTTATGCATGCACCTTCTGAATACGTGAGGTGTTATGAAGCACCTTGCTGACATCGTAGTGGTTTATAACAACTTGCTGACCACGAGGGGTTATAATGCATCCTTCACATCGTAGTGGGATAATGCACTCTGACAGTCGCTGGATAGGTAAAGCACTTGCTGACATGAGTGTTAGAATCATTTTCTACCATCGCTGGTGAGGTGTAAAGCACCATTGCCGTGAAGATAACGAATGAGGTATGAATCCACCTTGCGACAGATCGTGGTGTAGGGTTTGATCACTTGCTACAGTCTTATTTATGATATCACCTCTGACAAATCGTGATGTTAACATGCACCTTCTACAGTCGTGTGATGATAATCACGAATCGTAGTATGATGCACCTTTGCTACAGCGTGATTATAATCACAACTTCATGAGTCTGTAGTGTAGAATCACCTTCTAAGTTATGAGGTTTAATTCACCTTGTGGAAACATAATGTTATAAATCACCTTGTACAGTCGGGTGAGGTGTATGAATGCACCTTGTCTGACAGTCGGGGAGGCCTTATACTCCCTGCTACATTTTATGAGTTTTGAATACAACCTTAGTAATATGGGTGAAGTTTATGAATGCACCTTGCTGACAGTCGTGAGTGTATGATGCACCTTGGAAGTTTGTGAGTGTTATGAATGCACCTTGTGACAGTCGTGTGAGGTGTTATGAATGCACCTTGCTGACAGTCGTGAGTGTTATGAATGCACCTTGCTGACAGTCGTGAGGTGTTATGAATGCACCTTGCTGACAGTCGTGTAGGTGTTATGAATGAACTTGCTGACATCGTGGAGTTTATGAATTGAACTTGCTGACAGTGTGAGTTATGAATGCACCTTGCTGACAGTCGTGTGAGGTGTTATGAATGCACCTTGCTGAAGTCGTGGTGAGGTGTTATGAATGCACCTTGCTGACAGTCGTGTGAGGTGTTATGAATGCACCTTGCTGACAGTCGTGGTGAGGTGTTTATGAATGCACCTTGCTGACAGTCGTGAGGGTTATGAATGCACCTTGCTGACAGTTGGTGAGGTGTTATGAATGCACCTTGCTGACAGTTGTGGGAGTGTTATGAATGCACCTTGCGACGTCGTGAGGTGTTATGAATGCACCTTGTGACTGTCGTGGGTGTTATGAATGCACCTTGCTGACAGTCGGGTGAGGTGTTATGAATGCACCTTGCCTGGTACACCTTGTCATTGTGGTGTTTATGAATGCACCTTGCTGACAGTCGTGAGGTGTTATGAATGCACCTTGCTGACAGTCGTGTGAGGTGTTATGAATGCACCTTGCTGACAGTCGTGGTGAGGTGTTATGAATGCACTTGCTGACAGTCGGAGGTGTTATGAATGCACCTTGCTGACAGTCGTGGTGGTGTTATGAATGCACCTTGCTGACAGTCGTGGTGAGGTGTTATGAATGCACCTTGCTGACAGTCGTGGTGAGGTGTTATGAATGCACCCTTGCTGACAGTCGTGAGGTTGTTATGAATGCACCTTGCTGACAGACGTGGTGAGGTGTTATGAATGCACCTTGCTGACAGTCTGTGGTGAGGTGTTATAATGCACCTTGCTGACAGTCGTGGTGTTATGAATGCACCTTGCTGACAGTCGTGGTGGTGTTATGAATGCACCTTGCTGACAGTCGTGGTGAGGT
Source organism: Cherax quadricarinatus (assembly GCF_026875155.1). Classification (NCBI taxonomy): domain Eukaryota; kingdom Metazoa; phylum Arthropoda; class Malacostraca; order Decapoda; family Parastacidae; genus Cherax; species Cherax quadricarinatus. The sequence goes on along the minus strand of NW_026479100.1, from coordinate 5,892 downwards.
GTTATGAATGCACCTTGCTGACAGTCGTCGGTGATGTTATGAATGCACCTTGCTGACAGTCGTCGTGTGTTATGAATGGCACCTTGCTGACAGTCGTGGTGTTATGAAGCACCTTGTGACAGTGTGGTGTTGAATGCACCTTGCTGACAGTCGTGAGTGTTATGAAATGCACCTTGCTGACAGTCGTCGTGGTGTTATGAATGCACCTTGCTGACAGTCGTCGTGGGTGTTATGAATGCACCTTGCTGACAGTCGTGGTGAGGTGTTATGAATGCACCTTGCTGACAGTCGTGGTGAGGTGTTATGAATGCACCTTGCTGACAGTCGTGGTGAGGTGTTATGAATGCACCTTGCTGACAGTTCGTGTGAGGTGTTATGAATGCACCTTGCTGACAGTCGTCGTGGTGTTATGAATGCACCTTGCTGACAGTCGTCGTGGTGTTATGAATGCACCTTGCTGACAGTCGTGGTGAGGTGTTATGAATGCACCTTGCTGACAGTCGTGAGGTGTTATGAATGCACCTTGCTGACAGTCGTCGTGGTGTTATGAATGCACCTTGCTGACAGTCGTCGTGGTGTTATGAATGCACCTTGCTGACAGTCGTCGTGGTGTTATGAATGCACCTTGCTGACAGTCGTCGTGGTGTTATGAATGCACCTTGCTGACAGTCGTCGTGGTGTTATGAATGCACCTTGCTGACAGTCGTCGTGGTGTTATGAATGCACCTTGCTGACAGTCGTCGTGGTGTTATGAATGCACCTTGCTGACAGTCGTCGTGGTGTTATGAATGCACCTTGCTGACAGTCGTCGTGGTGTTATGAATGCACCTTGCTGACAGTCGTCGTGGTGTTATGAATGCACCTTGCTGACAGTCGTCGTGGTGTTATGAATGCACCTTGCTGACAGTCGTCGTGGTGTTATGAATGCACCTTGCTGACAGTCGTGGTGAGGTGTTATGAATGCACCTTGCTGACAGTCGTGAGGTGTTATGAATGCACCTTGCTGACAGTCGTCATGGTGTTGCTGAAAGACACTTTTGTTTGCAATAACAAAACCAAAATCATTCCTCGGCTACACTATTTTATTTTTCATAGATTACATGAACCCAAAACTGAAGAATGTTTTATGCAACAAAATGTTGTATGCCACAATTTTTTGTGCAACACAGTATTTTATGCAACACTTACCTCTCTTTCAATTACCTATACCTTACTCTCCCTTACCTTACCTTACTTTCCTTCCCTTACCTTACCTATACTCATATTTCAATAGCTTTACAGTGTATATCTCTTAACATTTCTGCCTTTATTCCATCAATTGCAGCTGTTTTATCCCCTTTCATTCTACGTATTGCCTCATGCACTTCCCCCACACTCACAACTGACTCACTCCTACAAGATGTTATACCTCCCTGTCCAATGCAGGAAATAATTATGGGTGTGGATGAGAGATGTTGACCAGAGTATTTCCACGAGTGTGAATGAAAGATGTAAAACTACTTAAAATCTGAGTGTGTTTAAAGACTCTCAAGGAGAGTACATCTGGGAGGGTGTGAATGAAGGGTGTAGTGTATATCTGGGTGTGTATGGTGTAGTGAATATCTGGGTGTGTATGAAGGGTGTAGTGTATATCTGGGTGATGAGAGGGTGTAGTGTATATCTGGGTGTGTATGAAGGGTGTAGTGTATATCTGGGTGTGTATGAAGGGTGTAGTGTATATCTGGTGTGTGTATGAAGGGTGTAGTGTATATCTGGGTGTGTATGAAGGGTGTAGTGTATATCTGGGTGTGTATGAAGGGTGTAGTGTATATCTGGGTGTGTATGAAGGGTGTAGTGTATATCTGGGTGTGTATGAAGGGTGTAGTGTATATCTGGGTGTGTATGAAGGGTGTAGTGTATATCTGGGTGTGTATGAAGGGTGTAGTGTATATCTGGGTGTGTATGAAGGGATGTAGTGATATCTGGGTGTGTATGAAGGGTGTAGTGTATATCTGGGTGTGTATGAAGGGTGTAAGTGATATCTGGGTGTGTATGAAGGGTGTAGTGATATCTGGGTGTGTATGAAGGGTGTAGTGTATATCTGGGTGTGTATGAAGGGTGTAGTGTATATCTGGGTTGTATGAAGGGTGTAGTGGAATATCTGGGTGTGTATGAAGGGTGTAGTGAATATGGGTGTGTATGAAGGGTGTAGTGAATTATGGGGTGATGATGGGGTGTGTATATCTGGGTGTGTATGAAGGGGTGTAGAAGGGTATACTGGGGGCGTGTTATGAGGGTTTTTAGAGTAGATCTGGGTGTGTCATGAAGGGATGTAGTGTGATTTGGGGTGTGTATGAGGGGGAGTGTATTATCTGGGTGTGTATGAAGGGTGTAGAGTAATCTGAGGTGAAGAATGAAGGGGTGTAGTGTATATGGGTAGAGTAGAAGGGAGTAGTGATATCGAGGGTGTGTATGAAGGGTGAGAGCTATCATGGGTGATGTGATGAAGGGTGTAGTGATATGAGGGGAGTGAGTATGAAGGGTGTAGATGAATATCTGGGTGTGTAGACAGGTGGTAGTGAAGACTGTGAGGGGAGGAAGGTGATAGGGTGTAGGAAACTGGGAGTGTATGAAGGGTGTAGTGGGAAATACTGGGTGGAAGAAGGTGAGTGAGGGTGAATAATGTGATGGAAGGGGTGAGTGAAATATCTGGGTGATGGTGATGAAGGATGTAGTGGGAATAACTGGTGTGGTGGAGAAGAGTGAGTGAATGGGGGGAAGACAGGGAGAAGGGAAACATGGATGTTAAGAAAGGGTGTAAGATGAAACTGAGGAGAGAATGGAAGGGGTTAAGTGAAATGGAGTGTATGAAGGGTGTAGTGTATATCTGGTGTGTTGATGAAGGGTGAGTGAATATCTGGGTGAGTAAAGAAGGGTGTAGGTGTAAGCTGGGTGTGTATGAAGGGTGAGTGAATATCTGGGTGTGTATGAAGGGTGTTAGTGATATCTGGGTGTTGAAAGAAGGTTTTATGTATATGAAGTGTATATGTAGGTGTGTAAAGAAAGTATGCATGAAGGGTGTGTATGAATGTCCCTGTATAAAGGGTAGTAGAAGGGCATGTATGAAGTGTATGAAGGGGCATGTATGAAGTGTATGAAGGGGTGTATGAAGTGATGAAGGGGTGTGTATGGAGGGTGTGATGGAGGGTGTGTATGAATGGGTGTATGAGGTTGTATGAAGGGGGTTTGAAGGGATAACAGCAGGAAGGGGGCGGGTTATGGTTCCCATATTAGGAAGATCTGGGGCGTTGTCAACACCCCAGCTGCACAAAGACGTGACGTGACTTATGAGGGGAGAGGGCATGAGTGATGAGGGGAGAGACGTGATTGAGAGGGGAGAGACGTGAGTGATGAGGGAGAGACGGAGTGAGAGGGGAGGCCTGAGCGATGAGGGGGGAGACCCTGAGTGATGAGGGGAGGACCTGAGTGATGGGAAGGACGTGAGTGATGAGGGGAGAGACCTGAGCGATGAGGGGAGAGCCGAGTGATGAGGGGAGAGACCTGAGCGATGAGGGGAGAGACCTGAGTGATGAGGGGAGAGACCTGAGTGGTGAGGGGAGAGACGTGAGTGGTTTAGGGGAGAGACGGAAGTGGTGAGGGGAGAGACCTGAGTGAGGGGGAGGGAAGAGACAGAGTGAGGGGGAGGGAAGAGACATGAGTGAGGGGGAAGGAAGAGACATGAGTGAGGGGGAGGGAAGAGACATGAGTGAAGGGGAGGGAAGAGACATGAGGAAGGAGGGAAAGACAGATGAGGGGGAAAGAGACTGAGGAAGAGGGAAAGTAACATGAGTGATGGGGAACGAGGAAGAGGACATAGTGAGGGGGAGGAAAGACATGAGTGAGGGGAGTGAGAGAATGAGTGAAGGAGAGAAGAGACACGAGTGAGAGGGAAATACGAGTAGAAGGTGTGAAGGAATGAGAGAAGGTGGAAGAGGGAGAGAGAGGAAGACATAGTGAGAGGGAATGAAAGTGAAGAGGTGAGAGGGATGAGAGAATGGTGAGAGGGATGGAGAGACGTGTGAGAGGGATGAGAGATCACGTGAGAGGGATGAGAGTAAAGGGGTGAGAGGGGAAAGAGAGAGAAGGTGAGAGGGATGAGAGAGAAGGTGAGAGGGATGAGAGACGGTGAGAGGGATGAGAGGTGAGAGGTGAAGGGTGAAGGGATGACGGACGGTGAGAGGGATGAGAGAAGGGAGAGGGATGGAGAAGGTGAGAGGATGAAGATTGAGGATGAAGAAGGTGAGAGGGATGAGAGCGAGAGGATGAGAGGGAGAGAGAGGTGAGAGGGATGAGAGAGGTGAGAGGGATGAGAGAAGGTGAGAGGGATGAGGAGAGGTGAGAGGGATGAGAGAGAAGGTTGAGAGGGATGAGAGAGGTGAGAGGGATAAGAGAGAAGGTGAGAGAGAGATGAGAGAGAAGGTGAGAGGGATGAGAGAGAGGTGAGAGGGATGAGAGAGAAGGTGAGAGGGATGAGAGAGGTGAGAGGGATGAGAGGTGAGAGGGATGAGAGAAGGTGAGAGGGATGAGAAAGGTGAGAGGGATGAGAGAAAGGTGAGAGGGATGAGAGAGAAGGGTGGAAGAGGTGAGTAGGGATGAGAGAAGGTGAGAGGGATGAGAGAGAAGGTGAGAGAATGAGAGAGAAGGTGAGAGGATGAGAGAGGTGAGAGGGATGAGAGAGGTGAAAGGGGTGAGAATGAAGGTGATAGGGATAAGAGGAGAGGGATGAGAGAGAATACCTTTGATATACCTCTGAAGAATTTCGAGAGTATATCTACTCTTTGGGCCCGGCCATGGGTCAGGCTCGTCTGGTGCTTGCCTGGTCAACCAGGCTGTTGCTGCTGGAGGCCCGCTGCCCCACATATCCATCACAGCCTGGTTGATCTGGCACCTGGAGGTTACCTGGAGGTTATTCCGGGGATCAACGCCCCCGCGGCCCGGTCCATGACCAGACCTCCCGATGGATCAGGGCCTGATCAACTAGGCTGTTACTGCTGGCCGCACGCAGTCCAACGTACGAGCCACAGCCCGGCTGATCCGGCACTGACTTTAGGTATCTGTCCAGCTCTCTCTTGAAGGCAGCCAGGGGTTTATTGGCAATTCCCCTAATGCTTGATGGGAGGCTGTTGAACAGTTTTGGGCCCCGGACACTTACGGTGTTTTCCCTTAGTGTACCAATGGCGCCCCTACTTTTTATTGGGGGCATTTTGCATCGCCTGCCCAGTCTTTTACTTTCGTAGGGAGTGATTTCTGTGTGCAGATTTGGGACCATTCCTTCAAGATTTTCCAAGTTAGATTATGATATATCTCTCCCTCCTGCGTTCCAACGAGTTAAAAGTCAAGTGCTTCCAAGCGTTCCCAGTAGTTAAGGTGCTTGACAGAACTTATACGTGCAGTAAAGGATCTCTGTACACTCTCTAGATCTGCGATTTCACCTGCTTTGAATGGAGATGTTAATGTACAGCAGTATTCCAGCCTAGAGAGAACAAGTGATTTGAAAAGGATCATCATGGGCTTGGCATCTCTCGTTTTGAAAGTTCTCATTATCCATCCTATCATTTTCTTTGCACGTGCGATGTGGCACTGTTGTAATCCTTGAAAGTGAGATCCTCAGACATTACTACTCCCAGGTCCCTTACATTATTTTTCCACTCTATTGTATGGCGGAGTCAGTAGTATACTCTGTTCTAGTTATTATCTCCTCCAGTTTTCCATAACGGAGTAGTTGGAATTTGTCCTCATTGAACATCATATTGTTTACCGTGCCCACTGGAAAACTTTGTTTATATCTTCTTGGAGGTTAACCGCGTCCTCAGAGATGACAGCCTCTTGGGTCCAAGTACTCCGCAAAGGATG
>NW_026479095.1:0-10008 GCF_026875155.1 Cherax quadricarinatus | reverse complement strand
TTTCCCAGGGGTGCGTGTATTATTTCCCATGGTGACGTGTACTTAGCACATGGGGACGGTACTTAGTTCCATGGTGACGTGTACTTAGCTCTGTGAAGACCTGTTTGTGTGCTCTCTGTGAATCTGAACCAGTGCCCTCTCTTGAGCAGCTTTTCCAGCAGCTGAGAGAAGAAACTCAGAGTTGCTAACTGGAGATAGGCGGTTTAACGGAGGAGAACAAGAGGATTCGTAGTAATCCACCTGTTGTGAGTCCCCAGGTTAAGAGGGAGCTTGGTCAGTGGCCAGGGCAATATGGAACCAAGCTGAAGATTCAAGAAAACGGTTGGAGAGGCAGAAACAACGAGAAACCAGAAGACTGCCGTGGAAACTTCCAACTCATTCTCGGTGCTACCTGACGAATGTGAGTGTTCTACTGGGAATGCCACAACGAGCACCAAGGAAGCATTGGCAGACGTGAGTGAGACATCCCTAGAAACCCCAACGAAGACCATCGAGAACGTCATGACGAATTCTACAAGTGGTGTAATGCTACCTGGCGAATGTGAGTCGACTACTCGGAGCATCACTACGGACGACGCCAAGGAAGGCAAAAACATTGTTTGTTGTTGGGGATAGCCAGATTAGGTACATGGATAGGGCATTCTGTTTGAAGGATAGGAGTAGGAGGCAGAGAGTATGTTTTCCTGGGGCTGGGATGAAGGATATTGTTAGCCTCTGGATGACATCATGAGAGGTAATGGGAGCAATCCTATTATCTGTCTCAGTGCTGGAGGCAACGATGTTGGCAGACGTAGGAGTGAGGACCTGATTAGCAGGTATAGGTCAGCAATAGAGATAATTAGGAAGAAGGGTGGCAAACCTGTCATATGTGGCATTTTGCCAAGGAGAGGAGTTGGAAATGAATGGTTGTCCAGAGCAATTGGTGTCAATTGCTGCTGGACAAATACTGTAAGGAAAATGTGGGTAACATTCATTGACAACTGGGACCTCTTCTATGGCAGAAATGACATGTATGCCAGGGATGGGGTTCACTTGTCTAGGTGTGGGGGTGGGAGCACTGGCCAACGCAGTGGAGGAGCTGTTAGGTCTTTAAACTAGGATAGTTAGTGGTATGGGTTTTGGCGGGAAAACTGTGAAGTCGCAGGGTAGTAACATGAGTACTAGGAGAACTAGTAATAGGCAAAATGAGGAGGATATTGGAAAGCCAGTGCCCCTAATTGACAATGACAGTAATGGGTTTAGGGGAAAAACAGAAAGGAGAGGAAGGGTAAAGAGATAGGAGGGTCATTCAATTTTTTAATTACAAAAATTTGTGCAGTTTGGAATAAGAGGGACGATTTGAGACTGGGTTGCTATGCGGGAAACATAGATGATTTGCCTTTTACGAGACGTGGTTTATTTTCAAAAATTTCCGGGACATGCCTGCAAAAATTCACTTTGGGGGTTTTTTAAATTCTTTCCAAGTGGGTTAGAAGTATGGGGAAAGGGGGGGGTTGGGGGTGGATTTTAGTCCAGATCCTTGAACTTTGCATAAAAAGGGTATTAAGTCGAAGTTCACAACAGAGTCTTTTTGGGGATAAAATTTTTTCCAAGGGGGGCATGAAAAATTAATTTTGGGTTTTGATATCCCGCCCCCAAATTTAGATGGGGCCCAAGGGGGAACACTATGGGAGGAAATTGTTGGGGCCAAAAAGGCACGAAAAGGGTAGAAATTTTAAAGGAGATTTTAAAATTTTAAAGGTAAAATTGATTGGAATTTTTTGACGGGGAATTTAGAATCCCTACGATTTTTTTAGAAGTATTTCAGGATTGTTTTTTGAAGCGGGGTTTGTGAAAAGAACCTAAAAGGGGGTAATAACCTGCTTAAATTATTCTGGCAAACAATAAACCCCTTGTTAATAATTTAAAATTTTCCCAGGGGAAACGGGGTGTTTCCCGGACCACAAATAAATTTCCCGAAAGAATTGAAGGGAAGTATGATAGGGGGGTTAACCCAGAACAGTCCCAGATTTTCGCTTAGCAGATTACGGGGGGGTTTAAAGGGGAACCTTTTTTCATCTGTTGATTTGGGGTAAACGAAGAGTATAAATTTATGACAGTTTTCTGAACACAAAACTTCTCCCTCAAAAAACGTTTTTTTCCCTTATAAGGAAATTAGATAAAATAAAAATGACCCAAAATGGATGAATAATGGGCGAAATACACTGGGGCATAAAAAAGGGAAAATTTTATAGGCGTATAAAAAAGGGGGCCCAAAGGGTCATTTTAAAGAATCATTTATATAGACTTTAAGAGGGACATTAAAAAGGGGTAAGAAAGGCAAAAGGGGGACTATAAAATTTAAAATTCCTAGGGATTCAAAAAACAAACCCCCAAAAATTTTTTTTCCAGGCCCCAAAAAGAAAAAAAGGGTCAGAGATAAGATAGGCCCCCTTAAAAAAACTAGGGCATTTACTGACAAAGAAAATGAAATGTCCCTCGTTTAAAAATTTAATTATTTTCTCTGGGTTTTTACACAGGAAAACTAATAATTTTTTCCAAAAATTTTTTTTTTTATAGTGGTCAAGAAGATAAATTATGTAACACCCACAGCACTAGTAAAAGGGTTTTGTAAAGCAGATAGCAGACTGAACCCAAAATAATTTCCCCGGGGTCCTGATGAGGTTTTTTTAAAGGGGGTTCCCTAAAGGAATGCAAAATGGAAGTTTTGTAAACCCTTTTTAACTAATTTTTTAATTTTATCTCTTAAAAACGGTGCAGTGTCTGATATTTGGAAGATGGCTAATGAAAATTCCCTATTTTTAAAAACGGGGGACAAGTGTTACCGTAAAATTACCGCCCAATAAGCCTGACCCCCCAATTTGGGTTAAAAAAATTTACTAGATAAAATTTAGCTGAGATTAAAACCCATCTCGATAAGCATAGTTTGATTAATGATACTCACATGGATTCACAAGAGGCCCGGGTCTTGTCAAAAAATTTTTTTATTAACTTTTCTTCAGTAAAGCTTTTGAGGCTGTTGACCCCCGATATAAAATTTTTGATTTTAATTTACTTAGTTTTTAGTAAGGCATTGTTTAGATTTCCGGGCACCAAAGAGTTGAAAAAAGAAAGCGGGCTCTTGGCTTTGGGGGGAAGGGGAGCTCTCGTGGACCCAATCATGGTCACAAAACGGGGAAGAAAAGGGGTGCCAAAATGGGGTTAAACCCGAGTGGGGATCAGTAAACAAGGGGCTTCCACGGGGATCAGTCTTGGGCCCGTTTGTTTTTTTAATATTATCAATGATCTTGTTTAAAGGGGAAATTACTAGTGATATGAGCAAATTCGCCGATGACACGAAAAAGGGGAAGGAAAATTTGATTCAACGTAGATGTTGGGGAATTTCAGGGGGTTTTTAAAACAAACTCTACTCTTGGTAAAAAAGGGTGGCAGTTTCATTTTCAATGAAAAAAATTTAAAGGGTTCTGAAGCTCGGGGGGGCCATAACCCTAGCACTTTTAATTAAAAATAATTTAGAACTTAACCATACAGATTGCGAAAAGGATTTGGGGGGGTTATAAAAAACCACAACCTTAAACGAAGACACCCAAAGCCAAGCGTCCCCGAAAAGGGGGAAAAATAATACGGGGAAATTTATTCGGGGACGTGTATTATTCTTGAAGACCTTTTTTTGTGTGCTCTCTGTAAAATCTGTACCAGGAGGGCCCCCCTCTTGAGCAACTTTACCACAGCTGAGAGGGGAGACAGAGTTGCTAAGAGGGAGATAGGGCGTTTAAACGGAGGAAACAAGGGATTCTTAGAAAAACCTTCTGTTTGATTTCCCCGGGTTAAGGGGGGAAAGCTTTGTCAGGGGCCCCGGGCAACATGGAACCAAGCTGAAGATCAAAAAAAAGGGTTTGGAGAGGCGGAAACAACGAAAACCCAAAAGGGATTTACCGGGGGAAAAAATTCCCAAAATCATTCTCGGTGCAACCTGACGAAGTGAGTGTTTTTGCTGGGAATGCCACAACGGAAACCAAAGAAGCTTTGGAAAGACGTGAGAAGACATCCTTAAAAAACCCCAAAAACGGCCCATCAAGAACGTCTTGACGAATTTAAAAGTTGGTTTGTAATTTTTCCTTTGGCGAAGGGTGAGTCGACTTACTCGGCCCCCCATCACACGGACGACCCCAAAAGGAAGGGTTTAAAAAAACATTTTGTATTTGGGGGATGCCAATTAGGTTTACAGGATAGGGCATTCTGTTTTAAGGAAAGGAGTAGGGGGCAGGGGTGGTGTGTTGTCCTGGGGGGGGATAAAGGAAAATTTTTATTTGTCTGGATGACATCATGAGAGGTAAGGGGAGAAAACCTTTTATCTGTTTCAGTGTGGAGGCAACGATGTTGGCAGAGTAGGAGTGAGGCCCTTTTGATTAGCAGGTTATTCAGCATGAGAAAATTTTAGGGGGGAAGGGGGGAAACCTTCATAGGGGGGGCTTTTTCCCAAGGGGAGGATTTGGGAAAAATAAATGGTTGCCCCGGAGAAATTTGGGTGTAAATTGCTGGCTGGGACAATACTGAAAGGAAAATGGGGGTAACATTCATTGACAACGGGGCCCCTTCTTCTATGGCGGGAAATGACATGAAATCCAGGGTTTGGGGTTCACTTATCTGGGTGTGGGGTGGGAGAAACCTGGCCAACGCATTGGAGGGGCTGTTAGGTCTTTAAACTGGGAATAGTTAGGGGTTGGGGTTTTTTGGGGGGAAAAAACTTTTGAAGTCGGCAGGGTAGAAACAAAAGTACTAGGTAACAGTAATAGGCAAAATGAGGGGGATTTGGGAAAAAGCCATTGCACTAATTGACAAACAGAAATAAGTTTTAGTGGAATAAAGAAAGGAGCAGGAAGGGTAAAGAGGTGGAGGGGCATTTAAAAAATTTTTACACAAATAGTCGCAGTGCTAGGAAAAAATAGACGAGTTGAGCCCAATTGCTAGTGGGAGGTAACCCTAGATGTATTTGCCATTACTTAGACGTGGTTTAATTCAAAAAGTCGGGGCATGCCTGGAGAATGTCACATTCAGGGTTTTAAATTTTTTCCAAGTAGATTTAAATCGGGAAGTGGGGTTTTGGGGTGGCATTGTTATCCGAGATCGCTTGAATGTTGCAAAAAAAACGGGTATTAAGTCTGAAGTAACACATTTCAGAAAATCTGTTTTGGGTAGAATTTTTTAGAGGGCATGAAAAATTAATTTTAGGTGTTTATATAAAAGTCCCCCCCAAATTTTTTGATAGGGACCCAAGGGGGACTTAAAAATGGGGGGAAATTGGTTTGGGCCACAAAGGGCCCATAATTTAGTAATTTAGGAACTTTAACTTTAGTCATATTGATTGGAATTTTTTGACTGGGAATTTGGAATCATACGATTTCTTAGAAAATAGTTCAGGAAAAGTTTTTTTAAGCATTTTTTGACAGAACCAAAAAGGGGGGAAAAAACCTGTTTGACTTTGTTCCCCGGCAAAAAAATGACCCTTGGGTTTTAAAAATTTTGAAGTTTCAGAGGAAACCCCGGGTGCAGCGACCCCAAATCAATTTTCATTTAAAAATTTTAATGGAAGTTTTGATTTGTAGGGATAACTCAGTAAAAGTCCCCCGATTTTCGCCCCTTTGCAGATTACCCATGGGTTAGAGAACACTTATCTCTGTTGATGGGGGAAAGAAGAGAGCTACAATATGACAGTTTTTTTGAACACAATACATCTCTCAAAGAAAAGTTTTCCCTTATAAGGAAATTAGATAAAAAAAAAAAAGGGCCCAAAATGGAAAAAGGGAAAAAAGGTGAAAAAATTTTACTAGGGCATAAGAAAAAGGGAATTTAAAGGGGGTAACAAAAAGGGGGAGGGTCCCTCTTATGGGGAAACAGTATATTTACCTTTAAAAGGCACATTAAAAAGGGGGTAAAAAAAGCTAAAAGGGACTATGAAATTAAGTTGCTAGGGATTCTAAAACTAACCCAAAAAGTTTTTTCCAAAGGGATATAGAAACAAAAGTCAGGGGATTAAAAAGGTCCCCTTTAAAAAAAAATTTTGGGCATCTTACGACAAAAGAATGAAAATTTTGCTCGATTTTTAAAAAATTATTTTCTCCCCGGGTTTTTTCACAGGAAGACCTAATTTAAAAATTCCCGGAAAATTTAATTTTTTTAGTGGATCAGAAGAAAATTTAAATTTAAAGTAACCTTCCCCAGTCACTAGGGAAAAATTGTGAACAGAAGACCGACTGAAGCAAAATAAGTCACCGGGCCTTTATGAGGTTTTTCCAAGGGTTCTTAAGGAATGCAAAAATGGAAAGTCTGTGAAAAACCCTTAATAATATTTTTAATTTATCTCTTCAAAAAAGGGTAGTGTTTTGTTTTTGGAAGATGGCTAATGTAATTCCTATTTTTTAAAAAAGGGGGCAAGTCGTTTCCGTCAAATTACCCCAAATAGCCTTTACCTCGAAATTTTAGGCAATTTCAAAAGTCAATTTTAAACCCCCGGGTTTTAAAAGCCATCTCGAAAAAAGCATAGCTTTATTAATGATACTCAGCATGGATTCCAAAGGCCGGTCCCTTTTATAACTAATTTATTAACTTTTTTCAGTAAAAACTTTTGAGGGCCGGGAGACCACGGTTTAAAGGGAAATTTGATATTAAATTTTCTTAGATTTTAGTAAGGCAATTTTATAGAGTTTTCCCCAAACCCAAAGGGCTGTTGAAGAAAGTTACAGCTTTATGGCATTTTGGGGGGAAAAGGCTCTGTGGGTGAGTCCCTAGCTCACAGACAGGAAGCAGAGAGTTCCTAAATGGGGGTTTTTAAAACCGAGTGGGGGTCATAACAAGTTTGGGGTTCCCCAGGGATCAGTCTTGGGCCCCTTGTTTTTTTTATAATTTTATATCAAAGATGTTTAGAAAAGGTTATTTGTGAAAAGAGCAAAATTTGCCGGGTGACAAAGAAAAATAGGTAGGATAAAAGAATTTTAAACTTTGAGTTGGAACTTCCCGGGGGGATTTAAAAACAAACTTTTACTCTTGGTCAGAAAAAATGGCCCGAGCAGTTTTAAAGTAGATAAAAGCAAGGTTCTGAAGGGTCGGGGGTGGCCCCCCAAAACCCCAGCACTTTTATAATTTAATTTCACTGTACAAAATCCCTTTGGGGGTCTTTAAAAAAGGGAAAAGTTTCGCCACCCAGTGGCTTCACAGCCATACAAAGGAGAAACCCTTTAAGAACAGGGGGGAAAAGAGGTAATCAGTCCCTCAACCCTTTAGTCGATGTGGTCAGTTTCCCTCAATCTTGAATGAATACGGGAAAACTGCCCGAGAAAGGGGCTTATAAACCGTTTTGGGAGGGGAGGTGGAAACAGTCATTTGGTCTGGGAAATTTGCTCCCCAAAGTTGAAGTAGGTTTGTGCCCAAAATTAGGCAAAACGAAGAATTCCCAAGTAAATTTAAAATCCCAAGAAGTTCAAATGCTGACCGGGTTTAGTGAAAGGTTCAGAGAACCGACATGTTGATAAATTTTACCCCATGTAAACTCTTTTGGGATCTTTTTTTGAGGGGGAAAAGTTTTGCCACAAGTGGCTTCATCATCCATACAAAAAGGGGAATCTTGAAGAACCCGGAGGAGAATGAGGTAATCATCCCTTTAACCTTGAGTCGATGTGGGCAGTCCACAATCTTGAATAGAAAACGGGTTAAAGTGCTGAGAAGGAGCTTATAAACCCTTTTGGGAGGAGAGGGGAAGCAGTCATTTGGTCGTGTAAAAATTTGCCCCAAAGTTAAAATAAAGGGTTTGGTGCCCCCAAAAATTAGGGAAGCCCAAAAAATTCCCCAAATAAAATCCCAAGAAGTTTCAGTTGGGCTTGGGCAGATTTGGGGAGATTAATGGGTTTAGAGAACCGACTGTTTTATAAAAATTTTACACATTCAAAATCTTGGGTATCTTTGGATGAAAGGGTTTTAAAAACCCACAAGTTTAAGATTGAACAATTATGCAGCATATGGGAAACTTTATTTTAGGAAAAAAAATTTTCGGCCCCCACAGTGGCTTCATCCGTCCAATACAAAGAGGAAGGCGTAAGGAAAGGGGAGTATTGAAAGGGATCCCCTCAGCCTGGGGTGATGTGTTTTAGTTTCCCTCAATCTTGTAAAAGTACAAACATAGGGCCGTAGAAGGGGGCTTTTTATACTTTTATTTAGGTGGGCGAAAGAGACGGGGGCGGGATCATAGTGGTATCATCCACTAGTCAAAGTAGGTTTTTGTCCAAAGGTTAACAGCGTTGAAGAATTCTTTGTAAGAAGATCCCAAAATGCTTCAGTGTCTGACAGTTGTGATAATGGTTTGAAAAACCGACAAGTTGAAATTGGCACTTATGCAGCATAGGGAATCTTTATTCAAAAAACTTTTTTCGCCACACAGTGGCTTCATCAGTCCAATACAAAGGAAGGCGTAAGGAAAGGAGAGTATGAGGAATCAGTCCCAGCCTGGAGTCGATTGTTATCCATAAATCTTGAAGAATACAGCATGGGGGCCGAACGTGGCTTATATACTGTAGTGAGGGATTTGAAGCAGAGGGAGGGGGGATATGTGGTATCATCCACTAGTCGAAGTAGGTCTTTGCCCCAAAAGGTGAACAAGCGTTGAAAAATTCTTGAAAGAAACCCCATGATGCTGCAGGTCTGCAGTTGTGATGAAGGGTTTAAAAAACCGCAATTTGAAGTTTGAGCCTTATGCAGCATATGGGAACTTTATTCAGGAAACGTTTTGCCACACAGGGGCTTATCAGCCCAAATAAAAAGAAAGGCGAAAGGGAAAGGGGAGTAGAGGTAATCAGTCCCTCACCTGGGTCGATGGTTCAGTCCATAAAACTTGTAAATGTACGCAAGGGCCGTAGACGTGGCTTATATACTGTAGGAGTGCTTGAAGCGACGGGGGGGGATCTATGGTATCATCCACATCGAAGTAGGTCTTTGTCCAAAGGTTGAACAAGCGTTGAAAAATTTCTTTTTGTAGAAGCCCCATGTGCTGCAGTGTCTGACAGTTGTGAGAATGGTTAAAAAACCCGACAAGTTGAAGATTGAACATTTTATGCAGCATGGGAAATCTTTATTCGGGAAACGTTTCGCCCACAGGGTTTTCATCAGTCCAATAAAAAAGGGGAAGGCGAAAGGGAAAGGAGAGTATGGGAATCCCCACCGGGAGTCGATGTGTTCAGCCCATCAATCTTGAAAATGTACGCATAGGGCCGAAAGGTGGCTTAATATTATGAGTGATGAAGCAGACGGGGGGGGATCTTTGGTTCATCCACATCGAAGTGTCTTGCCCAAAAGGTTGAAAAAGCGTTAAAGAATTCTTTGTAAGAAACCCCCATGATGTGCAGTGTCTGACAGTTGTGATGAAGGGTTTAAAAAACCGACAAAGTTAAAATTTTAACACAACAGCATAGGTTTCCCTTTTCTCCTCCCTAGAGAAAATTTTAATATAGGTTCCAGAGTTGATGGGTTGAGGATGCCCTGTACGTCAAGATTTTTGGTAAAAAACCAAAATTCATCTAGTACCACATCCAATAACTGAACGGGGGGATGTTATTGAATCCTTCTTGTTTCCCCGTCCTCCATATATAAATTGGGCAAAAAGCAAAAAGGGGGGATCCCGGGGCTAGTCCGAAAGTTTTTTGTACTTCTTCCTCAAACCAAAACGTTTAAACGAACACAAAGTTCGACAAGGCTCACAAAATCTTGGCGGGGTACAGGTACTCTGTATACTTTAATCCCCTGCAAAGAATCAATGTTGATCAACGGGGACATTGGTGAAAAAGGGGTCAGTCAAAACTGCAAGTTCTTATCACCATGTCGAGTCCCGATAGGGTTAAGGGGGTCACCCGAATGCTTTAAAAGGGCCCTGACTGATTGTCCCCCAGGAGTTTTGACAAATTTCGCCAAAACCCCTGCAGACGGGAGGGCGCTGCCGATACCAGATGTAATGGTCTCCAAGGT
>NW_026479093.1:0-26394 GCF_026875155.1 Cherax quadricarinatus | reverse complement strand
TTATTTTTGGGGGTGAGGTGACCGTTGCTCATTGGTAAACAATGGCACACTGGCTGGGAAGGCAGGCCCAGGCGGCTCAGAGCGTGAGTACCCGTCCCGTACGAAGGACGGACCATTTGCAAGCCAATGTTTAGACGAAATAACAGGACTATTTCTGAAATGGACGACTTTCAGGCCAGACGATTATTGAGGGACCGCTGTATGTACGAAACTCGGGGTACCACTGTATTTTATTATTCAAGTAAATTTCTTCATATGTTAGTATGTAAGACAATTGCTATCAGCCCAAACTTATGTAATGTTAATAATAATTGTAGAATTACTGACAAAATATTAGGTAAATGGACACAGTTGCAACTAAAGTGACATTTTATTGTAGCAATGTTGACCTCTCCAGGAGCCAAGTGTTGCTATAATGTTGACCTCTCCAGGAGCCAAGTGTTGCTACAATGCTGACCTCTCCAGGAACCAAGTGTTGCTACAATGTTGACCTCTCCAGGAGCCAAGTGTTGCTACAATATAATGTCACATTAGTTGCAACTGTGTCCATTTACCTAACATTGTGTAATGTCTAAAGAAATATTTAGAACCCATGTACTAATGGCAATTCCCTAAATACCATCAATAACATTACTTGGCAGTGTCAAGAGGAACACTGTTAATTACCACAAGTAACTGCAGTGACAATAAACATCAACCTACTAGTCACAGTACATCACTACTGATGTAGTCATTGACAGGAGAAAAAAAATGCTAACTTGTTGACTGAACATGTCTTGAAGGTGAAGAACAGCAGCAACACAAGACAAGTAAGAATTTATTGAACTTGATGTACTTACATTTTGTGTTGGTATTATTTAATCAATCAATCAATCAAGTTTATTCTCTATAAGGATTACAATGCGGGGTTTACAGATTTTGAATATTGTGTGGTTTACATGTTTTAAAATACTAATTACAGAGGGGGCCACTAGGACACCTAGAATGGCTAGGCATTTCGGGCAGACTTAGATTAGTTCTAAACTTTAAATTATTACAGATTATGGTATTAAGGCTAAGTGACTACATTATAGTTTGTGAGTTTAGCAATGTGAATGCTTTTGTTTTGGCACAATACAGGGATTTTTATACTCTTGTAATGATAACATAAGATGGTAAAGTTGAAGAAAGTGACATTTTGGTGTTGAATATATTTATTAGAATTCTTAACTAAAGTTATTATGTGTGAGTATAAAAGAATATTGTGTATCCACTATGGCCCATTTTGTGACCAGGTCTTGTGGTGGATCAGAACCTGATCAACCTGGCTGTTATTGCTGGTCGCACATAAATTGGCGTACTAACCATAGCCCGGCTGGTCAGATACTGACTTTAGGTACAGCACCTTCTTGAAGACAGTCAGGGGTCTGTTTGTAATCCCACTTATGTGTGTTTACAAGCCTCAGTTTCTTTATTTTAAATCCTAAGATCAAATTAGTCGGTCTAAATGCTTGATTTATGAATGAGAATTTATTGGTATTTGAAAGTTTTTTAATGATCCACCTTATAGTGTTCAGCTTATGCTGAACTATATAAGGTGAATCAGCATAAACCCATATTTGAATTAAAATGACATTTATCTAATATCAAAGACCCAAAGAATGTAGCACTGGAGGAAGGAGAGTCAGGGGCACCTGCAGTAGTATAGGAGGAGCATCATGGTGGCAAGCTGGTAACATGATCATGATGTGTTGTTGGAGTGTGAGCAAGGCATTATTTACAAAGCGATCAGGGACAGCAGTTATCTGGACTTGAGTCCTGGAAGTGTGAAGTACAGTGCCTGCAAACTGAAGGATGAACGAGGATGTAGTTCTGGAGGAGTGAAGTACAGTGCCTGCACCCTGAAGGATGAATGGGGTTGTTGTAATGACACGATTGCAAACAAACCATACCCCCGGCCGGGATTGAACCCGCGGTCATAGAGTCTCAAAACTCCAGCCCGTCGCGTTAGCCACTAGTGGCTAACGCGACGGGCTGGAGTTTTGAGACTCTATGACCGCGGGTTCAATCCCGGCCGGGGGTATGGTTTGGGTTGTTGTAGTTCTGGAGGAGTGAAGTACAGTGCCTGCACTCTGAAGGATGAATAGGGATGTAGTTCTGGAGGAGTGAAGTACAGTGCCTGCACTCTGAAGGATGAACAGGGATGTAGTTCTGGAGGAGTGAAGTACAGTGCCTGCACTCTGAAGGATGAACAGGGATGTAGTTCTGGAGGAGTGAAGTACAGTGCCTGCACTCTGAAGGATGAATAGGGATGTTGTAGTTCTGGAGGAGTGAAGTACAGTGCCTGCACTCTGAAGGATGAATAGGGATGTTGTAGTTCTGGAGGAGTGAAGTACAGTGCCTGCACTCTGAAGGATGAATAGGGATGTTGTAGTTCTGGAGGAGTGAAGTACAGTGTTATTTCTGTTCGTGCTGTTGAACAGCGGTTTAGTGCCGATGAAGGTAGCGTAGGTAGCAATGATACGGCCGTGGACTAGATTGGCTTTAATCGGGTAGGAGTGAGTACACAACGGGCAGTGTGAGGAAGTGACCGCAAGCCAGTCCGTGGAGGGGGGAGAACTTGTGTACGGCAAGTCGGTCCAGGCGGGAGTGAGAGAGGGTGGACTGTGTGTCCCACCGACCTAGGTAGGCCTACAGAGGGCACACGGGATCCGCAAAAATTAAAACAGTCAAGCGAGGGCTAGGCGTGTGCTCTGCCAGTACAGGCTGCTACATTTGCTCGGCCACGCACCTCCCGTCGTCCCGACGCAAAATACGGGGGGCCCCCATAGGTAAAAGGGAAATTTACATAGTACCCAAGGGGGAACTGGCTTTCGCTCATATAAATAAAAAATGGACAAAAAAATGCAACAGGCAAAAAAAAACTCCCCCACCCGGGGGAAGAAAAAACGGTTTTCCCGCCTGTTTCATCGGTAAGACCAGGAGACGTCACACTGGAACAAAATCTTCTATATACGGGTTTTGCCGCGGGGCTGAACTCAGTTGCCCACTCGTCTACAAACGTTGTTGCACGTCACTCTGGCAAACAATGATACGTGCATTTCCAAAGGTGTGACATGTAACTCAGAGGGCAGCACTCCCCTGACCGTAATACAGGCTTTTTTTTTTTTTTTAAAAAACACTGATGCACATACGTACAATAATCTATACCCATGGAATTCATTACACTCGGGGTACCCTCAAAAGTATTTACAAAATTTCTGAGTTGTCCATCCTAAATCTATTATCCCCTAGCTATACAATGTTTTGTCATTTATACCCATTTCTGCAAGCAAACAATTAGCATAACTAGGTAGGAGTCGGAAAATCAGTAGGTACGTCAATGTCACAGAAATGTACGTTGCCCTGGTCGCACCCATAAGTATGGAGCCTTACTGGGCCGTCTTTTCCGTACCGCAGTAGTGGGAAAGGGGTAAAAACGGTTTGTCCCTAACTTTCGTGGGGCTTTTGCAAGCACCGCCTCCAGCTTACTTGGGCCCTGCATAGGTCCCATACCAGTGATCAAGGTGGGCTTCCTTTTGATAGCTCCCGTGCAATCTCCCTCACCTCGAACTTATTGCCACGGAGCTGTCGTAGACACGGAAAGGACCCAAAAAAACTTTGGGACAAGTTGGCTACCTGGGGCTGCATGGGTTAGCAACATAATTTTGCAACCTGGTTCCACTTTGTTTTCCTTGGCGCGGGCATTGCGCTCTGACGGAACCTATCAGTAGCTTTCTAAGGTTCTCTCGTACCCGCTGGAAGAAAAGCTGCTTGTCCTCATTTTTTATACACTGGGGTTATCAGTATCGTAAGTAGGTTGGGTGGAGTAAACAGAATTTCTTTGGGTAAGCCTTGTCATAGCCATACAAACAAAATAGGTGTTCCCGACGGGGTTTGGGGAAAATTTAATGAACACTGAACATCGGGATACCCTCTCCCATGTATACAATTTGGGTTAACGGTTACTCTACACCTCCAGGACTTTGCGATTTGTACTTCAGAAAGACCATTACTCGCAGGGTGGGTGGAGTACTGGCGCGTGAATTTTGAATCGGGAGCAAAGATCCTGCTTTATGCCTTTTATAAACTCAGACCCATTGTCTGACAGAAGGACACGGGGCAAGAGACGAAAACAACATCTCAGGGAAAGCACTAGCGCCGTTTCAGGGGTTTTTATCAGGAAGGGGGTACTAATTCACTGTACCGCTAAAGTTATCCCCATTACAAGCAGGTGCTTTTTCCCTTCTCCAGGTCAGAATTCGTCAACGGGGTCGACAGAAGTTCTTCCCAGGGCTCCTTTGAAAAGGGATCTTTTAGAAGGGGGTTAGGCCCTGAAATGGTACCCTTGTCTGTAGGCAAAAACACCTTGTACTGCTTGGCAATGTCCATCCCATTTGGGCCAGAAATATTTATTCGTGCCTTTTTGTACTGCGGGCCTTCCCGGGTGCGTCCCCCCCGGGACATTGTGGATCAACCTAAAGAGCTGGTATCATGGACTCTGGTATCACCATTTGGGAACGGTTCTCCCGGGGTCCACCACTGTGAAACAGGGCACAGTACTCCTTTTTTTGCCCTAAATCCTTCATGGAAGGGGGAGATTTGACCTGTAAGTAAACGTCCCCCTTTGGGTAAGGAAACAAAGGGACTGGAACCACACAGGGTCCTGTCTTTGGGGCTCTCTCGAGATCCTCAACAGAGAATGAATTGCCGCACTCACGAATGCTATAGTCTCGACGGGCGTCGCTAAAACATTTTCTTACCGGGGACATAGCAAATTTCGGGGTTTAGTCATTGAACTGAGCGACCACCGAGCATGTTTTCCCGAGGGGTTTTCTTATTTGCAAAAAGGGCCAAAAAGGGGTAAATTCTGTTAAATCTTGATAGATAATGATAGATGATATCCCGAAAATGACCGGGGGCCCATAAATGGCTAAAGCTTCTAGCTCTGTACTGAATAAATTGACTTCCGCTTTAAGAACACGGCTAGCATAGGCAATGGGCTGTTGCTTCCCATTAGATTCTGTGACAAGACTGCACCGATGCCAACTTTTTGGCATCGTCGTCAAGGTAAATCCCTTTGGGTAAATCAGGAATCTAAGGGTTGGGCGATTTAAACTGTTCTTAAAATGAAAAAAGCTGTTCCGATGCACGTCCCCTAAAAGGGCATCCTTCTTGAGAAGCGTTGGGGGTGCAGCAATGGGGGGAAAACCGCGATAAAGGTGGGGTAGAAACCCCCAGGCCTATAAAGGGCCCGGACTGCATCCCCCGTCATGGTCGGGGGAATTTCTGACGGCCAGATTTTAGACTCGTCCGTTTTATCCATTCTGAGTTACACGTGCCCCAGAAATTTTATTTCCTTCCGGAGAAATGACATTTGGAGAGCTTTACCTTAAGTTTTTTGCCGACTACCTTCCCAATACCCTTTCAAGTTTTCGAGTGACGGGACATCTTGTGAATGCTATGAGATCATCCAGGTAACCATACGTCCCACCTAGGGGGTACGGAAAATTGTCGTCACCCAAAACGACTAAACGTGTTTGGGGGCTTCCGCGAAGCCAAAAGGGCTCCTCCTGAATGGTAATGACCTTGGGAGTAGAGAAAGCTTCAACTCTCTATCTCACATCGGGGGGGATCGCCAAACCCTTTGAAGAAATCAAGGTTAAAAAGCCCTTTTTATCGCCGAGTTCCAACGGGTCGTTCAAATGGAAATGGAAAAGGTCTGGGATGGGACATCATTCAGTTCCTGTAATCGATAACAGGGGGCCCGGTTTCCTCTTTTTTGGGAACCAGAATAAGGGGGGGCATTCCCCGGGGAAGGGATCCTTCAAAAAATCCATCAGGGGCATCCTTAAATTTCTTTTGGGAAGACCTTCGCATGTCAGGGAACCATCAAAAGGTTTAGTCCCCAAGGGGAAACGTAGAATCTGGGCAAAACCCTTGACCACCATCCCCGGCAAAAAAAGCAGACGGCCCTTGAAACCTGGGAAATTTTTGGCCTTTAGGATATCTGTAAAGCTTAAAAACATCTTCCTGCACTGGCCCCGGTGTTGGAAGAGTCAGCACAGACTCGCCTGGGAACTGCACTCACAAGGGAAATCAGCTGGGGGTTCACCCTCCACCTTCACCGGGAGAGGGAATTGACAAGGTCAAAAGTGAGGTATTCTTTCCGCAGGGGGAAATTCTCGACTTGCATGTTGCAACAAGGACTTGCAACTTACCATTGCATGTGTCAACGATTGTTTAAGGGAGAGGCCTTGACTCGGCAGTGTCGTTGTCAACCGACATGGTCTCCTTCAAAAGCTCTGCTCACGTACACCCAACAGGAGTGAGCGAGTTAGCTGACAAAGTGACGTCAACTTTGTAAAGCATAACTCGCTCGCTGATGCCATGACACGAGTCAGACAGTCGCCGCCGACAGGGATACTGCGGCTTGACAAGCTGGTCCTACAACAGCGTCAGAGTTGAGTGAAGTTAAACCCGGGGGTCCCCAGACTGGGTTTTACTGGGAAAAATATGCGCTGTGGCCAGGAGGTGATGGGAACGAGCCTACACGAGTCTCAGGACGAGAGACCGACCCCGGGGAGAATGTTATGGAAACCCCGTTTCCCAAAGATTCAGGCCTGTGCATCTCTGAGACGAGTAGCACTAGTGGACCAAGCCCGCCCCCGAAGGGCACATCACTCCGTTTAATTCTCTTTTCCCCTCAGTGGATCTAAAAAGGATCCAAAAATCTCCAAAGGTTTTTTAACCCCATGAAGGTCCCGGAAAACATTTCCTCTACCGACTAAGAATTTTTCGGACAGCTTGTGACCCTGGACCACAAATTTTAGCGTTGGGAAACCGCGAACCGCAGCGGTTTTTTCCTAACTCCTTCAAGGTCGAATGGCAGCGGGTCGTCAACATGGCCGCGTAAGGCCAATGTCCGGAAAAAGGTGGGGCGGACAATGTTAACCACCGCCTGTGTCTGGGAAAAACTGAACGGTTATTGTGGACAGTGGACTCGATGACGGTCCACATGGGTTTCATACCGAACTGAAGGCATGACAGGCCGACGAGGTCCCCGGAGTAAAAGCTGCCGAGGCTCGACACTTGTTTAGAGCTCGACCGGAAGGGGACGGTAAGAGTCTCAGCAACAACGTCAAGAACTCGGTTTTCCTCACTGTCGGCAAGCTATCACTGCCCAGGGCGGCGGGAAAGCATTGGGGACAGGGACGGAATACAGCACTCCGACAGGTTACTACGTCTTTCGCTGGGTTTTTGCGGCCGCCTCTTCCCCCGAATATGGAAAGGGGTTTTACGAGCTGTGCATTCGCGACATGCTTGCTCCACTCAGCTGTCACATACTTTGCAGCTTGTTACATCATGGGGGTAGATGGAAGTATTGTGGTAAACACAATTCCCTCGCGGAATGGGGATGGGGGCGGGGACGGGTTTCCTTTATACTGAGCGTGGGGACTGTGACTTCTTTGCGGGGGCTTAAGTTTGTAACACTCAACGGTAGTGCCCTCGTTTTCCACAGTTGAAACAAGTCACTCAGCTTAGGGGTGAGGTTGGGGGGGGTGTCTGCTGGCGACGTTTCGCCCCGGGCCAGGAAGTCGTGACTGCCTTTTTGTATAAGACCGACGTTGTTACTGTGGTCGCTATTTTTAAATTAGGCGCGATTTGTGGGGGGGGGGGTTAGAACCTTTGGGGTTTTGGGTGCCGACAGCGCAGCAAAATCTTCCCCGGCGCGACCGGGGGTCACTGCGGACGGCGCTGCAAGGAGGGTAGGGGATCACCCAAAGCGGCAAAAACCCTTTCCTTGCCGGGGGCGGCTTGACGAGTCGTGGGTCATATGCACCCCGGACGTCGTTGAGGGGCCCAGCCTAGGCATCAATGCAGCCCGAGGTTAGGGGGGAATCCCCCGCATGAGCCGACAGCCAAATGGGATGATGTCTTTAATAGCCATACGATCACCATCCGCCCCTTAGTGGAGTTTACGGGATCAGTAAAGTCCGTGGCGGCTTGCTCGAAACGGCAAACGCAAGCCAGGGGGCTTTCGGCCCGGGATTTACATTCGGCCAAGACGCTGGAAAAGAGTCAATGAATGGCGTTTGGGGACTACGCCGAAAATAACGCCCCAAATTCCTCCTTAATTCACCCCAAAACTGAATCTTTCAAACGCGCTTTAGCTGCACAAAAAGGACCTATATCACCCGGGGGAGATCCATGCCCCGCAACGCACACGAATGTACTGTGATCGTTGGGCTATCAAAAAGAGCCTGAACATCGCCTCGACGATGAGCCATGGCTCTAAACTATTTGCAGACCGTCAAAAAAAAAGGGGCGTATTGACGAAGCCGCCCCTGGTGGCGAGGCTGAGCCACAAGTTGACCAACTGCGCGGGGTTCGATGCCCTGCCGCGGCTCACGCTGGTGAGGCCCATTTCTGGCACCCCAAATCTGGGGTAACGGCATGGCCCCTGGTGCTTATCATGACGTCGATTGTTGAAATGCAAGTAGGGGCACGAAATGTAAACAGGTCGAGCAAGAAAAAGGGAGGGACTGGGTACAATTCAAAAAAAGAGTCAAAAGAACTCACACCACAGTACTAGGTAAACTGCTTATGATAGAAATAATTTGAGCAAAACAACAATAAAAAGGGAAAAAGTGATACCCTTTTTAAAAAAAAAAAAGAGAAGTTGCAAGTGAATTTTCTACAGGAAGTGCACAAAATGAAATAAGGGTAGTCAATAATTTTTACCGGGAAACTGGCAACAAAATTTTGAAAAGGATTGAACTGTAAAAAACGGGAGCAAAAATTGCACAAAATTAAAATAAATCAGGTACACACAACCTAAACTGTCGCAAGTTTTAAAAAAATTGCGGGGGCTAGCATAGCAAATTGAAACCAAAAAAAAAGGTAATTCACTTGCACAAGGGGAAATTGGCACAAAAAGATTCAGAGTATGGAATAGTGCCAAAAGCCACAAAAAAAAATACCTGACCAAATTTCTTAAAATTTACACAAAATAAAATTAATAAAAAAGCAAATTATTTAAATTTAAAAATTGGCAAAACAATAGTGAGGATAAATTACCAAAAACAACTGTGGGAGCTCCATTGTTGGTGCTAGGGAGGATAGAAGTAAGACAGGGAAACATGCACCAACAGGGAATACAGTCACAGAAACCCAAGGCAAGCGGAAACCAAGCCTGTGCACATACTATGCACTTGGTATCTGCTGGCATGGGAAATCTGGAAAAAACAGATGGGACATGCAACTATGACCACCCTAGAAAATGCCATGCCCATATGAAAACAGGAAAATGCAAACTCCTTCCTGTAAGCTTTTTCACCCTGAAATGTGTACCTCTTCAGTACAGAAAGACTGTGCTATAACTTAAATTGCCAGGCATACCATCTAAAGGGGACAAAAAGATACAAAACATCCAGGCCATGGGAAAACTGGGTAGCCACAGCACTCAAGAGGGAGAGGTTTTTTAGTGCCAGGAAGGAAAAAAAACTGGCAGGTAATGGCAGAAATCGTACACCAAATCCAGTCATTCCTGGAGTGGAACCACAGTCGATGGCCTCCACTCCAAACCAACAGATACAGATACTAATGCCGGAAAAAAAATCCCCCCCCAGTACCAACAATACCACCAGTCCGATAACATTCTTCTTTGCAAATATACAGGGTCTAAGCCAGCTACAAACAACAAAATACCTTTCATCCGTGGACTGCTTGCAGAGGCAAAGGCAATGTTCGCGGCTTTCACTGAGACCCACATAAAGGATCACTTGGACAACGAAGTATGGATCCCAGGTTACAACCTATACAGATGTGACAGAGTGAACAGGCAAAAGGGGGGGGTTGGCCTGTACATTGCAGAGTCACTTGTTTGCACAGAACTGCTTAATGCCTCAAATGACGTAGTGGAAGTTTTAGCAGTAAAGGTCGAGAACCAAAACTAGTCATTGTGGTAGTCTACAAGCCTCCGGATGCAACATCCCCAGCAATTCCAGGAACAGCTGTTAAAAATTGACCACTGTCTGGAAATCTTCCAGCTCCTGCACCCAACATCTTGCTCCTGGGGGATTTCAACTTAAGGCACCTAAAATGGAGGAATATAGCAAATAATATTGTTGCAGTAATAACACCAGGAGGCAGCTCTGATGAAAACTCACACTCACACGAGCTTTTAAATCTCTGCACAAAATTCAATTTAAACCAGCAAATAATAAAAGCCTACAAGACTGGAGAATACACTAGACCTCATCTTCACTAACAATGATGATCTGATAAAACTGTCACCATATCAAAAACAATATACTCAGATCACAACATAATTGAGGTTCAGACATGTATGCATGGAGCCCCAGACCGACAAAATGAGACTAGTCACGAGGGAGCATTCACCAAATTCAACTTCAATAACAAAAACATAAAATGGACCAAGTAAAACCAAGTCCCCAACCGATATAAGCTGGGAAGATATACTAAGCAACACAGACCCAAACTTATTTCCTAAACAGATTAACTCGGGGGCACTGATGTATGCACAAGGTTTATTCCTCTAAAAAAGGGGGTAGATGAAAATAAAAAGAGACAGGCGCTCCCTTACGGCGACGGAAAAGAAAACAAGCGGCTAAAAGAGGTCAATATATTGAAATGCGCGGGACCTGGTCAGAGAAATAGAAGCATCGAACTTAAGCTAAAGAATCCTTTGGGATCAGGAATGCGGGAAGAACTAAAACCCAAAAATGAAATCGAAAAAAACCCAAAGTATTTCTTCTCCTATCCCAAATCAAATCGAGAACAACGCCAGTATTGGCCCCTATTTAAAACAAGATGGGTCCTACACAGATGACAGAAAGGGAAAATGATGAGCTCTAAGTCCCAATATGACTCTTTTTTTAGCAAGCCCAACCAACTGGTCGAAGACCAAAATAAATTTTTTAGAAAAGTCAAAAATTTGACTAACACAACCCCTATCCGTGTTATCCTGACGCCAAATGACTTCGAACGGGCGAAAAGACATGCCCATGCACTCTGCCCCAGGGCCAGACTCATGGACTCTGTGTTCATTCAAAAAACTGCAAAAAGCCCCTTCACGACCTTTTCCATCCATGGAGAGGGAGCATGGACAGGGGGTCGCCCTCAGTTACAAAAAAACAACGACAAAACCCCACCCCACAAAGGGGCAGAAAAAAGAAAACAAAAAACACAGACCAATAGCCAAACATCCCATATCAAAAAAAATCTTTGAAAGGTCCTAAGAAGCAAGATCACCAAACCCTCTAAAAACCCCATCATTCAAACCCGGGGGAAACAGGGGTTTAGAAAGGTCGCCCCGTCTTTTCCCCAAACTATGGATCACTACGAAAAGGGTCCAAAATGCACAGAAAAAAAAAAGAATCAGGTAAATATACAGATTTGCAAAAGCCTCGACAAGTGGACCATGGCGAAATACGCAAAAAAATGCGCGCAAAAGGGAATAACAGGAAAGTCGGTCGATGGATCTAAATTTTCCTCACAACAGAAAAAAGAGAGAGTCGTCAACAGGTAAAGTCCCAGGCAGCTACGGTGAAAAGCTCTGTCCCCAAGGCACAGTACTACTCCCATCTGTTCCCATCCCCCATATCCGAATAGACAAAAGGGTGTCAGCCACAACCTGTCCCTTTCCCTTTTCAATGCACCCGAACTGATGACAGTGTCTTTCCCTTGCAGACACTGAAAGGCTCCCGGGGGACATAACCAAAAACTTTCAGTGGGCTGCAGAAAACAAAAGAAGTTCAACGATGAGAAATTTCCCAAAAACTCAGATATGGTAAACATGAGGAAAATTAAATCTTTATCAGAGTACAAAACAAATTTTGGCCCCCAAAAAAAGGCAAACCCAACGTCAAAGCCTAGGGGTGATTATTTCGGGGATCTCCCTTTAAGGGGCCTAACATTGTATCATGCATCTGCTAGAAAAATGACAGGATGGGTATGAAACCTTCAAAATAGGGGGGCCAACCCATGATGACACTCTTAGGTCACTTGTTCTATCAGGCTGGAATATTGCTGCACTCTAACAGACCTTTCAAGGAGGTGAAATTGCCGACCTAGAAAATGTACAAAAACTTTCACGGCGCGCATAACGGAGATAAAACACCTCAATTACTGGGAGCGCTTGAGGTTTCTAAACCTGTATTCCCTGGAACGCAGGAGGGAGAGATACATGATTATATACACCTGGAAAATCCTAGAGGGACTAGTACCAAACTTGCACACGAAAATCACTCACTACGAAAAGCAAAAGACTTGGCAGACGATGCACCATCCCCCCAATGAAAAGCAGGGGTGTCACTAGCACGTTAAAGAGACCATACAATAAGTGTCAGGGGCCCGAGACTGTTCAACTGCCTCCCAGCACACATAAGGGGGATTACCAACAGACCCCTGGCAGTCTTCAAGCTGGCACTGGACAAGCAACTAAAGTCAGTTCCTGATCAGCCGGGCTGTGGCTCGTACGTTGGTTTGCGTGCAGCCAGCAGCAACAGCCTGGTTGATCAGGCGCTGATCCACCAGGAGGCCTGGTCACAGACCGGGCCGCGGGGGCGTTGACCCCCGAAACTCTCTCCAGGTAAACTCCAGGTAAACAAGGTTAACTGGTGTTAGCAGGGTGTACACTGGCAAAAAGAAAAAAAAAATTTGCACAATCTCAAGGTCAAAATTAATTAACTTCACAAGGAATTTTGGTAATTAATGGTAAATAAGCAGGTTCCCAAAAATACACTCAATGACTTGGGTATATAAAATAGCAAAAAGCAATGCACATAGGTGAATATTCACTGATAAAACATAGAATATATGTAGAGCAAAATAAATGGGGGAACAGAAAAAAAAAATTTAATGGGCTAGGCACAGATTGTATGACTGCAGGTAGAATATACTAATACTTAAGTACTTGAAGATTACACTTATAAAAAAAAACTAACAAACAAAACAGTGCAGGGGTGTCAACAATCTGTGGCTAACTTGCAGGTGCAACTAAAAAAAAATAACAGCACACAGGAATTACATGAAAACTGTGTGTGAGAGGTAAATTGTATAAATGGTTAACACTGAACAATTTAAATCAATAACTGAGGTGCAAGAAGCAGAATAAAAAAAACTGGAATTTAAAATGTAGGAGTGCAAAAATAAATTCACAAAATTTAAGCTGTAGGTAAATGGCAAAATGTGCACTGATGACACTGAACAATTTACTGAAGTATGGCTTCAGTAACTAACTGTATTGGTGCAGGACAGTTAAATAATGTCACAAAATATTAGGAAATGCTAGGTAAGTCACTGTTTACTTAACTTTGAGTGCAGGTGGACGAAGGTACGGCAGGTGCTGGAACTTTCAGTGATGTTCTAGTGACACTTCACGCTCGTAAGCATTTGTATACTGCTATGGGGCCTTCAATGTCGTAGAAAAAAAATATCAGAAAGGACTTGGGAAAGACAGGAAGGACCGGGAGTAACTAATGTGGGGTATAAGTATTAGACGGTGGGGACCCGGCGTGAACCACAGTGGTGTCTGGTTGTTTACACTGGCAAGCGTGTCTGGGCCGCTGAACTGACTGCGGCTTCAGACACGGGAACAAAACATTTACTGCACACTCGAAACGTGCTAAAACAAAGCTTATGTGAAAACTTTGAACTGGGACGTAGTAAGTTTTTGTAACAAATCACTGGGGAAAAACAGAACGGTGATGAACTGGGAATAAAACAACATGGGAAAGGGAAAAAAAAAAAAAAATTTTTTAAACTCGGGAACACACAAAAAAATGCATGGTGGGAGATAGTAAGGCGATGAGTTAGAGTAGACCACTATGAGAGTCACGAGCTGCTTAGACGCTGAACTTTGTGGTTAGGGGCCTAAGCCAATGGGTTTCCACGTGGCTAAAGAAGGTATAGAATCTTCTTGGAGGATACTGGGAAGAACACAACACACATGGACGGCGAGAAAGACGGAGTCTTTTGCCTAGCAGATAAGGCTGTTATAGAGGGCTGGTAGTGTTTACACGCTGATTAGGGTATAAACCAACCCGAGAGCTGCTGTCGGTCACTCGTGGAGCCACACGAAGCCGACACACTAAACGAACCTCACTCTACTTCTTGTAGCTGAGAAGGGCGTAGGTACGCTGTAGGAGGCAGGAGGAATTGTGCTGGAGAGTGTTGAAGGGGCTGTTAGAGGAGGGTGATGAGGTGAACACGTTGACTGCTTACGGATGGAGATGACGCCGTGATGCATATGTCAGATTTTGTGGGAAAAATCTAGGACGAAGATCTATCTCGGGTCCCGTCAAGAGCTGGGGTAGCAATAACTCTTTCGGCTAGCAGGTGCGTTGGATGACGAGGATGATGTTGACTGGTGTCGACCGATCCCACTCCACCCTGAAGGGCTCACAATGCCGCTGGACTCGCTGTCACCACTGTTTATTTCTGTTCGTGCTGTTGAACGCGGTTTAGTGCCGATGAAGGTAGCCGTATGTAGCAATGATACGGCCAGTGGACTAGATGGAGCTTTAATGGTAGGAGTTGAGTACACAACGGGGCAGTGTGGGGGGAAAGTGACCGCAAGCCAGTCCGTGGAGGGGGGAGAACTTGTGTACGGCAAGTCGGTCCAGAGGGGGAGTGAGAGAGGGTGGACTGTGTGTCCCACCGACCTAGGATAGGCCTACAGAGGGCAGCACTGGATGCCGGGAAATATGAAACTAGTCAGGAGCAGACGGCTAGGCTGTTTGCTTGCCAGTACAGGCTGTCTACAACAGTGCCTTGCACTCTGAAGGGAGTGTGGGGATAATAAGTTTAGAGGGTCATCTGAGGTGTACCTGTTAGCATGATCCTTTGCAAGACCAGTAACAGTGAGAGATGTTGAAAATGTTTAGCTTCATGGTTATCCCCACCTTAGTGAGAGAATGGGCAGTGTGTTAAAAAAAAAAGGTTTTAGGAGGTTTATTGGAATTTTGGTTGGCGTGAGCCTGGCCTGTCGAGGCACCAGAGTTAAGCTCATTGTTATGAGTTGTCATAATTACATAGAACACGAAGAAAGAAGGAAACCTGTCAACAAGCCTACTGGCCTATGCGAGGCAGGTCAAATCTCTCCCCGGTTTAAAGACATTCGCCCTTGACACTGCTGAGGTCTGAATGTCACTTAATGGGAGTGTGCAACAGCATCCGACTGGTAGCACAAGCTAGTCAGGTTACCTCACACCCTCTCGTGTTATTTAATCCCCATACCTATTTTTTAAAACTACACAATGGCTTGATGTCTATGGACGTCTATTTCGGCGAGTTGTTCGCCGCTACTCTAACCTCTACTCTCTTATGAACTCCAGTGCGTTTTCCTTTATCTTTCCTGAATCTTGTATTTTTCAAATTTTAACCCCTCTTTTAGCTGTGAGTCCTGCTTAAAGTTAGACATTATTACACTCCATTACATCCCCTTTTTTAATTTCACTGTTTTCCATTTCATAACTTAATCATATCCCCTCCAGAAGATTCCGCACCTATCTAGTGAGAGCAGATTCAGGGGCCTCACAGTCTATCCTCATGGGAGATTTTGACACATTGGATCAACTTTTAGTCATCTTCCTTTTCTATTTTTCCAGTAGCATTTATATCCATTCTGAGATACGGTGACCAAACTGTTGAACATATCTAAATGAGGCCTAACACAGATTATAGAGTTGAAGAACAGCCTAGGAGTGCTTCGATTTATTTATTTTTTACTTATTTATTTTTTATATCGCTTAGGGTCATCTCAAGGAATGTGCCTTGATGCTAGTTAGGTTCTAGCTCTAGGTACTATCAAGGGAAGGTCCCTTGATGTAGTTAGGTTCTAGCTCTAGGGTCCTCTCATGGAAGGTTCCTTGATTGCTGTTAGGTTCTGCTCTAGGGTCCTCCTCAAGGAAGGTTCCTTGATGCTGGTAAGGTTCTAGCTCTAGGGTCCTCTCAAGGATGGTTCCTTAATGCTTGGTTAGGTTCTCGCCTCTAGGTTCCTCTCAAGAAGGTTCCTTGATGCAGGTTAGTTCTAGCTCTAGGGTCCTATCAAGGAAGGTTCCATGATGCTGTTAGTTTCTAGCTTTGGGTCCTTGAAGGACAGGTTCATTGATCATGGTTAGGTTCTAGCTCTAGGGTCCTTTAAGGAAGCGATCCTTGATGTGGTTAGGTTCTAGCTCTAGCGGTACTCTCAAGAAAGGTTCGTTTGATGCTAGTTCGTTCTTAGCTCTATGCTCCACTCAGGAAGGACTACTTGATGCTGGGTAGGTTTAGCTCTAGGGTTCTAAGGAAAGGTTCTTGATGCTGGTTAGGGTTTTAGCTCTAGGGTCCTCTCAGGGAGGTTCCTTTATGCTGGTTACGTTCGTGGCTAGGGACCTATCAACGGAAGGTTCATTGGATGCTGATTAGTTTCTAGCTCTAGGGTCCTCAAGGAAGTTTACTTGATGCTGCGTAAGGTTAATAGCTATAGGGTACTCTCAAAGGAAGGTTATTATGCGGGTTACGGTTCTAGTCAAGGTATCTCAAGGAAGGTTCCATGATGTTGTCTTAAGTTCTAGCTTAGGGTCGTCTCAAGGAAGGTTCCTTGATACTGGTTTGGTTCTTCCGTAGGGTCCTCTCAAGGAAAGTTTCTTGATGCAGGATAGGTTCTAGCTCTAAGGTCCTCTCAAGGAAGGTTTCTTTATGTTGGTTAGGCTCTAGCTCTAAGTCCTCTCTAGGAAAGGTTCCTTGATGGGGGTTAGGTCCAGCTCTAGGCGTCCTCTCAAGGAAGGTTCCATGATGCTGGTTGGGTTCTAGCTCTATGGTCCTCTCAAGGAAGGTTCCTTGATGCTGGTTAGGTTCTAGCTCTGGGTCCTCTGAAGGAAGGTTCCTTGATCATGGTTAGGTTCTAGCTCTAGAGTCCTTTGAAGGAAGGTTCCTTGATGCTGGTTAGGTTCTAGCTCTTAGGTACTCTTTATTTATTTTATTTATTTATTTATTTTAAATTTGTGCACTCATACAGAGGTACAAAATAAATACAGGTAAGAGCCAGTATGCCAAAGCCACTTATATATGCTTAGCATTACGGGCTGGCTTAAAATTAAGCTTAAGATTAACTTAGCCCAAATGATGAAATCAGTGATAAAACATTAATGTAAACAGGTTATATAAAAGCACTGTGGAGTCTTTACAAAGACAGGTATATTGTTGCATTCAGTTAGGTAGTGATTCTGTTAGGTGTGTATTTAAAAAATAATAAAGTTAGATTCGGTTTTAGGTTAACATATTATATGATATTTAATTGTGAGAAACATTTTTAAGATATACAATTTTTAAGGTTTTCAGTTATTCAGTGATTTATTTGGTTTTGGGTGAGTAAGTGATCTTTGAGAGAGAATTGAATTTATATATCAGGTAGTGTTTCTTTTATATTTACAGGTAATGTTCCAGATTTTGGGCCTTTTATGTGAATTGAGTTTTTGCTTAGTGTGAGATGGACACGAGAACATCAAAGAGTGATCTGTGCCTTGTGTTATGGTCATGTGTTCTGTTGAGGTTGGGCAAAAGAGATGTTTTGAGGGGGAGGGTTAATATCAGATTAAGGTTCTTTGTATGTAATAGGTGCTGTAATAAGTATGGGAGTTTTGTATGGTGAGAGTAGGTTTAGTGTATTGAATTATTGGTGGTGGTGCTGCCTGTAGTCGAGAATTTGTTATCATTTAACTGCAGCCTTTTGTTGAGTAATTAGTGGTCTGCGATGGTTAATGTTGATTGAGCACCATGCACAAATTCCAGAGGTGAGATAGGGGTAAATAAGAGGAGTTATATAGTGCCAGGAGGCTGACTTGTGGACATAGTACCGTATCTTCGATAGTATGCCTACAGTCTTGGAAATTTTCTTAGAGATGTGTTGTATATGTGTATGAATTTGAGTTATTATCAAGGTGGATTCCTTAACGAATTTTCCCTAGTTAGTTTTTTGATTAGGTGATCCGTTTATCATTATGTTAAGAGGGGACATCTGTAGCTCAGTTACAAAAATGAAGAAGTAGGTTTTGTCAATGTTTAGTGTATGTTTGTTAGTCCTCATCCAGGTAGATATTTTCTGTAATTCGGTAATTTCAGTATTGGTGCGATGACTGGCGCTCGGGTGAGAGAATACGTATGTAGTGTTCATCTGCTAATAGTGTGGGTTTGAGTAATTGCGAAGCATTGGAAGGTATTTATGTTTATAGGAAAGAGAAGAGGGCCAAGGACACTTCCCTGTGGGACTCCAACTGTAATTGGTTGCGCAGGAAGGAGTTTGCCCCATTTGCGTACACATATTGCTTCTGTTGATGAGGTATGACTTGAGGTAGTTGAGGGTAGTGCCATCTTATACCCTAGTGTGACATTTTACGTGGAGCAAGTTCATGCGTCAACTGTATACAAAAAGCTTTACGTAGTCAATGATGATCCCAGTGGGACTTTCTTTTTTCTCTATTGCAATGTATATATGTTCTAGCATGTGTTAATAGCATCTTTTGTATTTTTATTAGGCTGATCCATCCTTCTTTTTTTCTCTATTGCAATGTTTATCTGTTCTAGCATGTGGGATGAATAGCATCGTAGTATTATTTATTAGGCCTGATACAAATGGGCAGACGGGTTGAGTATGTTTTGGGAGTAAGGTAGGTGTTAGATTTCGTTTATGAATTAATTTTTCATAAGATTTTTGTGAGAGGGTGTAGTTGGTTATTGGCCTATAGTTATTCAACTCTGTTTGGTCTTCCTCCTTTGTGGATCGGGGTGACCCTTGCTATTTTGGAGTACTGTAGGGAAGGTGGAGGGATTTCAATGGATTTGTTTAAAGGAGTGTTGCAATGATTTGGTGATAGCACTTGTGACACTTTTTTTTATTATAAAGGGTGGTTAGGTATTTAAATCTCCTGACTTGTTTTTTAGTGCGTTGATATAAGGAGACTTCATATGGGGTTGTCGGAGCTAGGAACAGAGTGTTCGGGTAGTTTGCCGTGAGGTAGTCATTTGGTGGGGTTTCTGAGCTTTGGATTTTTTGGCAAGGTTTTGTCCTTAGTGGAGGAAGAAATCATTGAGTCTGAGTCTGTTTGCTGTTTTGTTGGTGGGAGTTGGGGTTACATATGATTTTGCTAATTTTGATTTCGCTTGTTCGTGATTGATTTTTATCTTTTTGTTCCCAGAATTTCTGATAGGGTTTTACCAGGTCTTTTTTTATCACCTCGTAAGTTGGATAATCTGTTCTCATTGTATACAAATTTTTTTTGCCCTTCTTATCAGGCTGGTTAGGATTGCGAGTAACGTTTTGTTTGGTCTCTGGTTATGTGAACCATTCTGTACTGTTTTTCATATTGGTGTTTTGTATTTATGGAATTTGTAGAATGCTGGGTGTATAGCCAGGGGATGGTTCAGTCTCTTAGCGTTCTGTTTAGTTTTTTTAGGGCACAGTGCTTGTTTTAGAAGGTATGGGTCTTTTTTAGAAAATTATTAATAATTCGTTCAAATATCTGTTATAGGTTTCTAGCTCAGTGTGCCAATCGATGTTTGCTATTGATGTTGTGAAGTTATTAATGGCTTTGCATCAATGTGATGTTCTGAAGGAGACTTTAGTAGTGTCTTGGGGTAGTTTACAAGAGTGTTATGAGGAAAGTAGGTAGTGGTTCTGTGGTATTATCTGTAATTATGCCTGATTTTAAAGGGGATATGGTTGTTGGTCCAGAATGTGGATCAAGTAGGGAAACACTTAGTCTCTGCTAATTTGTAGGTTTTGTTACTGTTGGTGATAGAACATACAGTTATTCATTGTGTTTGTGAATCATAACGGGTGGTGTTCTGGTCTTGCAGGAGATTTATATTGAAGTCACCTGAGAGTAGTAAGTGATCTTTGTTCATGCGTGCATCTATCAGTTATCATACTTCCTAGATTTGACTAAATTGGCTAATGTTTGAATGTGGTGGAAACTTGTAGATGTTTTCTATGTGAGAGGTTTTTGTAGGTACTTGGATTTGAATTTTAGCTATTTATATTCCCATGGTTCACTCCCTTGTCAAGAATTAGTGTACAGATTGTAGTTGGTCTGAAGTAGTATTATCGCTGTGACACACCCATTTTGTATGGTCTGTGGCCTACAGTTGTCGTATGCTGTGTATCAGGAATGGAATAGACATCTGTATATCAGGCTTTAGCCAGGTTTCAGTTAGTGTAATGATGGACCATATTGGCATGTAAGGATATTTAGTTATGCTATGAGGTCATCGTAATGCTGCTTAAGATCTGTCATTGTAGTTAAAGATAGTTATGTTGTTGTTGGCACTCGAGAAGTGCCACTGATTGCTCTGCAGTGTAGATTTACCTGGAGTTTACTGGAGGAGAGTTCCGGGGTCAACGCCCCGCGGCCCGGTCTGAGACCAGGCTCCTGGTGGATTCACAGCACTGATCATCCAGGCTGTTGCTGCTGGCTGCACGCAAACCAACATACGAGATACAGACCCGGTGATCCGAACTGATTTAGGTTGCTTGTCCAGTTGCCAGCCTTTGAAGGACTGCCAGGGGTTTCTTGTGGTAATCCCCCCTTATGTGATGCTGGGAGGTAGTTTGCAAACAGTCTCGGGCCCTGACACTTATGTATGGTCTCTTAACGATGCTAGTGGTACACCCTGCTTTTCATTGGGGGGTTGTTGCATCGTCTGCCAAAGTCTTGTGCTTCGTAATGAGTGATTTTCGTGTGCAAGTTCGGTACTAATCCTCAGATTTTCCAGGGTGTATAATAATCATGTATCTCTCCCTCCTGCGATCCAGGGAATACAGGTTTAGGGAACCTCAAGCGCTCCACAATAATTGAGGGTGTTTTATTCCGTTATGCGCGCCGTGAAAGTTCTCTGTACATTTTCTAGGTCGGCAATTTCACCATGCTTGAAAGGTGCTGTTAGTGTGCAGCAATATTCCAGCCTAGATAGAACAAGTGACCTGACTAAATTGGCTAATGTTTGACTGTGGAACTCTGTAGATGTTTATCAATGTGAGAGGTTTTTGTAGGTACTTGGATTTGAATTTAGCTATTATATATGCCCCATGTTCATCCCTGATGCAAGTATTGTGATTACATGTTGTTGGTAGTTGGTCTGTGTAGTATATGGCTGTGCCAAACCCTTGTAAATTACAGTAACTGTTTGATTCATTTAAGTCATTAGATAAGAGGTTGGTATCAGGATCAATGCTTGTAATCATAAGATTTGTAGTGAATCTATAGTTTGAATTAAGTATAAAACAAAGTAAATAGTCTTAAGCTAAAAATATAGCACCTAGATTATTTAACAAATGTAAAATAGTGAGGCTAAGGGACTACTATTAAAAATAAAGTGGATGAATCAAATGTGGAGGCTGGGATATGTAGTAGGTAGTACTATAAAGGTACAATTTTTTAAAGTTAGAATTATGAGTACAAATATTATATTATTAAAAGGGGACTATTATAGGTTGTGGTGAACAATAAAGTGGTAAATCAATAAATTGAGCTTTGGAATTTAATGGCAAAAATATGTGAATTATTCTACTTTTGCACATAAGATTAGCACCTTGATTATTTTAACAATTGTGAATATATAAACGAGGTTAGTTATATTAAGCTAAAATAAAGGAGAAAATATATAAGGGTCTAAAATTAAGTTATGGTTAAGCAAAGTTAAATCTACAGATGGTAGGAATTATAATATAAATTATAATATAAAAATACAAATTGAATTGGGTACTTGCTATTGCACTAGAGTCTCGGTTAGGTTGTTGACAAGATCAAGATTATATAGATTTTAAAATTGACAAAATAAAAATTCACAATTAAAAGTACCAAACGAATGATTAGAGTAAAAAATAACTGTGGTAATGTCTTGGTTAATAATATGATAGTAGAGGCAGACAGGTACACAGGTACAAGGGATTATTTAAAGGTTGGGAGTTGAATATAAAACTTGAAAAATTGGCTACAAAATGTTTTGGGAAGTATAAATATAATGTTTTATCTAGCAAAAGTAAAATTGACTGGTAGTATATATGGTGTTTATAAAATTTTTAGTAAGTAATAATTGATTACAAAAAAGTGATAAAAGTATTGTTTATTTCATTCCTATTGACTGTTAGTATAGTTGAGGTTTATCTGGCAGTACAAAGGTAATTATGAGTTATCTAGGTGATAGTAAATGTGTATTAAACAGGTTAAGGTAAATTAGACAAGTGATGGTTATTAAATGTCAAAATGTTAAGAGTAAATTAATTTATAGTAAAAATGATATTATTATTTTTTAGTAAGTAATATCAATTGATAGTATTACAAAATATTAGGTCAGTAATATGGACAGAGAAAAGTATCAATTCAGCTATGTTTAAGCGAACAATACTAATAAGAAATCACCATTAAGGTGACTTATGCTTACTAGTTAAAAATCACAAAATGAGGTAGTTGATTATTTATTTAATAAGAGATTGACCAATGAAATTTGAACAATAATGGAGCTAAAACGACACTGTACAACTACGTAGACTTTTAAGTTTGGACATTGTTTAGTTATTCTCTGTAAGATTAGTATCCCTGAGAAATCGTGATAGATCATTCTCGTTCGTGATTGTGTACAGTTGACCTACATTTGTTTTCCTAACTAGAATTTTCCCATCCCGTGTGAAGCATTGGTGTATTGTGTCATTTATTCTCCCGCTTAAGTTTTCTGACTCTATACAGGAGGTTCTGACGTTTTTTGGTAAGACACTCGTTTATGTATACCTCTTTCTTTACTTTAATAGATGCAATAATTAAGTCTTTTTTCCTATCATGTGAGTGGAATCTAAGCATAACACTTTTTCTACCATGGGATCCTAGTAACCTGGCTTCTTTTATTTCTGACTCTGGTACAATAACACTTGTTTGGTCCTTTATGATCTGCAGAGTAATTTCTTTACTGTTTGTTTGGTTCATATCACTGGGAAAAAGTGGACTGTTTAACTATTACTGCGTCGATAGTTTTATCTTGCTCAGTTTTTATCTTCTTGGAGAGCAAAGTAGTCACTGAACTGGTTATCTAAGTTGTTCTTCCATTGTTTTACTGCTTCTTCAACCTTTGTATTAGAGATATTATTTGTTGGGTATGGCTATCTATGACTGTTTGGATGGTCTTCTCACAGTTAGTCATTCCAGGTGTTGATAACTTTTGTTCAAGACTGAGGATTTTGTTCTCGAGTTGTGTCATCCTGGTGTCTTGTTTTGTTAGCGTCTCTCCGAAGATTCATATTTTCAATAACTAAGTTGGAGATGCATGACTTTAGGGTATCTGGATCGTTGGTCATACCTGAGAGACTACTTGGTGGGTTAAACCCGGGGGGGAGAGGGGGGGATGGGGCTGGTCAGCCATTTTTTTTGGTTATTGTTGTGGTGTGCCTTGAGTGGTGGTAAAGTGGGTGGGGGCTGGGCCGGCTCCTCCTGGCTAAACTTTTTTTGAATAGTTAAATTTTTGGGATGTTTTCTTGTTTGGCCCTTTGGTGCGTTTCCTTTGATTCCCGGCCTCAAAAATTACTCCCAGGAATTGTTTTTGGGTTAAGAAGAAGTTTTTATATAAAAAAGGGCTTAGGGTTTACGTTTTTTTTTGGGGCGGGCAGCGGGGGGGTTGGGGGCCTTTCTTTTTTGTGTGCTTTTTCCTTTTTGATCTCT
Source organism: Cherax quadricarinatus (assembly GCF_026875155.1). Lineage (NCBI taxonomy): Eukaryota > Metazoa > Arthropoda > Malacostraca > Decapoda > Parastacidae > Cherax > Cherax quadricarinatus. Next base: position 2,665 of record NW_026479093.1, on the reverse strand, counting down.
CTTTTTTTTCGTTTTTTGTGGGTTTTTCCATTTTTGGAAATTTCCTTTTGCATTCTGGGTTTTTGCTTTTGGGTAGGCAGTTTTGTTTTGGTAACTAGGTCATCATGGGGCTTTTGGTAGCTCGGGGTGTTGGAAAAAAATTTGGGGAAGTTGGGAAAGTCGCTTGCCGCGGGCCGCGCAAAAAATTTACTGATAAAACATTTTGTAAACAGAAAACTATAAAGCACACGTGGAATTCCAAAGACAGGTCAATTGTTGTTTGTATTGTTGTACATTTTTTGGTCATTGTTGAAACATTGTTGTACTTTTTAAGGTAAAAATTCAGATTTTAGGGTTTTTTATGTGCATTGATTTTTTTGGCATAGTGTGAATGGAAACGGGGGAACATCAAAGAGTGATCTGTCCTTGTGTTTTTTGGGGGGGGTCATGTTTCTGTTTAGGTTGGCAAGGAGATGTTTGAGGGGAGGGTTTAAAAACAAATTAAGTGTTCTTTTGTATGTAATAGGGTCAGTAAAAAGTATGGATGTTTTGTATGGTGGGGTAGGTTTAGTGTTTTTGAAAAATTGGTGGAGTGTGCTGGGCCCGTAAATTTAAAATTTGTTTTTCATTCCCAAATGCAAACCTTTTTTTTGGGAATTAGTGGTTTTGAGATGGTTTAAAGGGTTTTTTGAGCCCATTTCACAAATTTTCCCTAGGTGAGATAGGGGGTAAATTTAAAAGAGTGTATAGGGCCAGGAGGGCTGAAGGGGGAGGGTTTGTAAAACCCTTTTCTTCGATAGTATGCCCACGTCCCTTTGGGAAAATTTTTTTAGAAATTTGTTGTATATTTTGTATGAAATTTGAGTCTATTATCAAAGGGGGGATTCCTAAGAATTTTCCCTCTGTTAGCTTTTTTGATAGGTGATCCGTTTATCATTATGGGTTTAAAAAAGGGACATCTGTAGCCTTTTTACCAAACTGGGAAAGAATTGGGTTTTTTCAATGTTTTTTGTGTAAGTTTTTTTAGTCCTCATCCAGGGAGAATTTTTTCTTTTTTTGCGTTATTTACAGTATTGGCTAGCGTGACTGGGCTCCGGGGGGGGGGAGAAGACGTATGTAGTGTCATCTCAAATAGGGTGGGGTTTGAGGAAAATTTCGAAGGGAAATTTTTTATTTATTTATGTATAGGAGAAAGGAAAGAGGGCCCAAGGGCATTTCCCCCGTGGGACACCAAATGTAATTGGTTGTGCAGAAGAGTTTGCCCCATTTTTTGTACACATATTGGCTTCTGTTTCTGAGGGATGAACCCTTTGGGAGTTTAAGGGGGGTTTCCCTTTATTCCATAGTGTACAATTTTACGTGGAGCAAGTCATGGTTAAATTTTATCAAAAGCTTTAAAAGTAAGTCAATGAAGATCCCCAGTGGGATTTTTTCCCCTATTGCATGTAATATTGGGTTTCTAGATGTGTATAATAGCATCATTAGTATTTTTATTTGGCCTGAATCCAAATTGGCAGGGGTTGAGTTTTTGGGAGATAAGGTAGGAGTAGATTCGTTTATGAATTAATTTTTCGAAGATTTTTGAGAGAGGGTGTAAGTTGGATATTGGCCTATAGTTATTCAACTCTGTTTGTTCTCCTCCTTTGTGGATCGGGGTGACCCTTGCTATTTTGAGTACTGTAGGGAAGGTGGAGGATTCAATGGATTTGTTAAAGAGTGTTGCAATGATTGGTGATAGCACTTGTGACACTTTTTTGTATGTAAAGGGTGGTAAGGTATTTAAATCTCCTGCCTTGTTTTTTAGTGTGTTGATAATAAGGGAGACTTCGTATGGGTTAGTCGGAGCTAGGAACAGTGTGTTCGGGTAGTTGCCGGTGAGGTAGTCATTTGGTGGGGTATCTGAGCTTGGGATTTTATTGGCAAGGTTTTGTCCTATAGTGGAGAAGAAGTCATTGAGTCTGTTTGCTGTTTCTGTTGGTGGGAGTTGGGGTTCATCTGATTTTGCTAAATTTTTATTTCGCTATTTCGTGATATCTTTTTTGTTCCTAGAATTTCTGATAGGGTTTTCCAGGTCTTTTTTATATCACCTCGTAAGTTGGATAATCTGTTCTCATAATACAATTTTTTTGCCATTCTTATCAGGCTGGTTAGGATTGACGAGTAACGTTTTGTTTGGTCTCTGGTTATGTGACCCATTCTGTACTGTTTTTCATATTGGTGTTTTGTATTTATGGATTTGAGAATGCTGGGTGTTAACCAGGGACTGTTCAGTCTCTTAGCTGTCATCTGTTTAGTTTTTTTAGGGCAGTGCTTGTTATAGAGGTACAGTGGACCCCCGCATAGCGACCTTAATCCGTGCAAGAGGGCTGGCTGTTATGCGAAATGTTCGCTATGCGAACGAATTTTCCCCATAAGAAATAATGGAAATCAAATTAATCCGTGCAAGACACCCAAAAGTATGAAAAAAAAATTTTTACCACATGAAATATACATTTTCCTACACACAAAGAGAAGGATACATGCACAATAATAGAGTAGTACATGCTCAATATATATTGTGCATGTACTACTCTACTAAATGAAGAATAAATGACACTTACCTTTATTGAAGATGCAGCAATGACTGATGAGACACTGTGTCCTGGAGTGCCCTTTTTCCCCCTGATTTTGTAGGTCCTTTGGTATT
>NW_026479091.1:0-13141 GCF_026875155.1 Cherax quadricarinatus | reverse complement strand
CCCCAACGTCCGAATTTTCCTGACCTCAACCGTCCCCTGCCCAAGCAGCGCTCCTGTAACTTCATAACCCCCTCCACCGCTGAAAACTTTGATCAGTTGCCTAAACCACCGTCCCCCCACCTCTCCAAGCCTGCTGTTACACAACCATTACACCTCACAGCTGCTGCTGTCGACCCTCAGTCACCTGCTACCACCATTGTAGATTCTCCCAATGAATCCATTCCAAAAGAGGAAGATAACGACGACTCAGTAAACCCATGGAAAAACCTTACCTTTTACACTTCTCCTTCAAATACTGACACCATGACTTGCACTGAACTCTACAAAAGCCTTGGTGCTGGAACAGTCAAGTATGCATGTGAATCACCGCTTCACTTCACACTCACCCAAGTTTTTGAGTTTCATAGCCTCTACTTTTCACCTTCAGTAACAAGCTAAACTATACCACCTATCTAGGGGGCAGCTTCAAAAAGTTCGAAAGGGCACCTTGCTATCCTGCCTCCTCAGTTACTCCTATAATTCCCATGTGTTCTACCCTCTGATGTGACCTAGCCTGCTGCCAGCTACTCAAGATTCAAGACTTCAACTACCACAAGTTCAATGCAACAGCCCACTGCTATTCCTGTTCTCAAGTCTGCTCAACGATCGCCTTAGCTGCGGGGTTTTAAGCCCTGGCTCTATTTCTCTGACTAAAAAAAACTCCTCTCAAGATCTATTCTTCATCTGTCCCGTCTTCCCGCTCATCCCATTGGGATTTTACCTGAACTTATTTGATTGAGAGGCAGGTTGAAGTTAGTGCAGAGTTTGTACTTGAGCCCTTCGGGGCAGACAGTGCCCAAAGGCTTTTTCAACGTCTTTTGCAACCAGGCTGTCCTGTTTCTTTGTTTTGTGTTGATGTGGATGTAGAGAATGATGTTAATGGCATCCTGTGGGATCTGTGTGGTCTAAAGCCAAACTGGCCATCAGAAAGTAGAGAATTGTGTTCCAGGTATCTGCGAAGGTGATGATTGATAGTTTTCCAGAGTTTTCCTAAAGTTTCGAGGAGGCTGAAAAGGGCGAAGTTTCTGGGGTCAGAGTGGTCTTTATTGGGTTTTAAGGAAGGAGGTTAGCAGTAGCAGCTTTGAAGAGGGAAGGGAAGTATCCAGAGGCAAGGGAGGCATTGAGGAGGTTTGTTTAGGCAGTAATGATAGAGTCAGGAAGGGTTTTCAGGATAATATGGTTAGGCCAGTGGCACCAGGGCCTTGGGAGGAAGGTGTCTGAGGAGATTTTTTAATGTCTGTGTTAGTGAAAGGAGTGTCAAGTTCTTGGGAGGAGGTAAGAGAGTCCAGATGGATGTGACTGTCGGGTTTGTTGCTTTTTTTTGTGTGTGTATGTTCCATGTTTCTATTTCTGAATGTGTTGAATAGCGTTAGGGTGGGGGGGGTGAGGGTGAAGATGTTCCCCCAGATGGTTTGAAGATGTTAGTAGCAGCGGCGGGTCTGAGATGTGTGTGTTGTTGTGAGTGATGTGTTTGAATTTGTTGGTGGGAGTGGTGCCTCTGATTTTTTGATAAAGTTCCAGAAGGCTTTGGTTTTTTTTGGGATACGCTGTTCGTCTGCTTGTAGTATGAGCTGTGACCAATGAGTGTTGTGGTCTTGGTCTAGACTGTGTAGAATGTTTTTCCCTGGGGTAAGTGAGATCTAATCGGACTTGATTAAATCTGTGTGTGTTGTAGGGAAAGCGGTTGGGGTAACAAATAATTAGTCTTTTTGTTCTGATTGGGGGTTTGAAGGAATAACGAGTGGTGGGGGTTTTTTTTGGTATTCGATGTGGCTGCTTGTTTTAATGGTGTCTTGGATGAGAGCAATTGAGGGGTCAATGTCTGAGATGGGTTTGTTGTTGTAATCATAGTGAGGTTATATTATCTATGTGTTGTTTGAAAGCATCCCATCAGCGTTCTTGTAGGAGGAAGGAAGGTTGGCGGGATTAGGATAGGGTTAGAGGATTTGTAGATGAATGGTTCAGAGAACCGACATGTTGATAAATTAAAACACATGTGCAACTCTTTGGTATCTTTATTGAGGAAACGTTTGCCACACAAGTGGCTTTCATCAGTCCTGTTCTTCAAGTTTCTCCTATGTATGGACTGACATTGTTGGGTAAGTAGTCCGGCTGGAAGACAGTAACAGAGACAGGTTAAAGTGAACAGGCACGATTACACAGCGAAAGAAACTATCTACCCACAGACGGTTAATGGCTCTTTTATCGTCGTTACAAACGATCACTGTATAAATGTGGGGTAGTAGCGGTGGGGTGGTATAGTAGTAGTGGTGGTATAGTAGCGGTGCCGACAAATGTGAAAAAGACGCTTAGTACAGTTTTAGTTGGCATTAAACCTGGTTTATAAATGTCGGTTCTCTGAACCATTCATTTTACAAACTGTCAGACACTTTGCAATTCTTGGATCTTAATACTTAGGAATCTTCGTTGCCTAATCTTGGGCACCCACCTACTTCCACATTGAACAAATGTGACACCACCTATGACTGCGCACCTTCCTGCCATACGGTTTATAAGCTGCTCTCCGCTCTATGCCGTATTCTACTCAAGATTTATGGCTGAAACATCGACCAGTTTGAGGGACTGATTACCTCATTCTCCTACTGGTCTTCAAGTTCTCCTATGTAGGACTGATGAAGCCACTGTGTGCGGGAAACGTTTCCTCAATAAAAACCCAAGAGTTGCACATGTGTCTAATTTATCAGGGTTAGAGGGATTTTGAAAACGGAAAAGTGATAAGCCCTTTAACTAGGCCAGGTGAATGTAGTGTTGAAAGAGATAGCTGTTCGGGGATGGGCCCAAAAGTTCGGGTTTGCTTTGGCCAGTGTATTGTAAAGGTGAATCTGGCCGAGATGAATTAGTGTTTATGGTTTGTGAAGTTGAGTAATTGTGACCAAGTTGTTGTTACTGGGGTGATGAAGGGGGGTTTTGGGTTTTTGGCATATATCGCTAGTAGGTATGTTGGTGTATTGAAGATTAGGGAAGGGCGTGTAGTTGAGAGTGTGTTGGGCGAGCATAGGTGGGAAAAAGATAAAGGGACCAAGGAGGTGTGTATTCTGACTGCAAGCAGTGTTGGTGAATAAAAGGATGGAAAATTTGTGTTTTATGTTGGATTGACAAGGATGGGGGACCCTCAGGGATCATAGGGGAGTAGTGCAAATACCATAAAGGCGGATACGTTGAGGGCTTGAGGGAGGTACTGTTTAGCAAAACAAATTCTGGTTTGTCAAAGCAAAATTAATGTCGGTGGAGGGTTTGGATTAAAGCCCGTGATAGTGGTGCCATCAGCTTGATAAAGCTCCTGGAGAGCGAAACGTTGCCACAATAAATGTCACATTAGTTGCACTTGTGTCCTTTTACTTTACATATTGTCGGTAATTCTACCAACTTTATTACATCGGAGCTTGTTTCTTGGGTGGCATTGAAAATTGGGTTGGTCAAATGTTTGTTAGTGGGATGAATTGTAAAGGACCTGCCTAGTATGGGCCAACAGGCCTGCTGCAGTGTTCCTCCTTTCTTATGTTCTTATGTTTCCTGGAGGGGGAGGAAGAGATGGATCTGTTTTTATGTTCTTTGGTCTATCTGTAAGAAGTTGGGGCAGGTTTAGGTTTGAGTGGATTTTGTCTGGAGGAGGTGGAGTTGGATCTGGATGAAGTTTTGGTTGTGGTGGAGGAGTGGGCGAAGGTGGATGCAGAGGAAGTGGAAGCTTTGGTAGGGGATGATGAACAGGAAGCTAAGGTATGGGATGAGGAAGTGGGAGCTTTAGAAGGGGAAGAGGAAGTGAGTAAAGAAGTGGGGGGAGGGGTGGTCGTAGCAGCAGCAGTAGGGGTGTTGGTGGGAGGTGTAGAAGTAGTGAAGAGGGGTAAAGGAGGAGGAGAGCTGGTGGGAGTTGGAAGTGGGGGAGTGGGAGAGAGGAAGGAGGGAGAGGTTGTAGGAGGCTTAGAAGAGAAGCAGGAAGGAGGGATAATTAAAGAGGGAAGGTTGTTTGCAGACAAGATTAGGTTAAGGACATGTGAGTAGTCTGATTGGTAAGCTTGAGAGATTACCATCGCAGAGTGGGCAGCAGTGGCGAGTTGACAGTTAGTTTTGTAGTCTAGTGTGTGTGTAGGTGTAGAAGAAGTGCTTGTAGTCTGTGTGTTGGTGCTTGAATTGTGTAGAGTAGGAGAGGTAGACCAAGTTCTTGGAGTACCCCAGGCACTGAGGAATGGGGGAAGAAGGTATGGTAGGAGGGGGAGGTGCAGGGAAGGAGTTGGGAAGGGAGGGAGGTTGGCTTGCTCTGAGGGTGGAGAGAATGTCCGTTCTAGTAGGGCAGGAATTTGCAACTGCCGTGTGTGACCCGCCACAGTTAGAACATTTAAGGGGGAGGTTGCAAGTGTTCCAGAAGTGGCCAGTTGCTGAATATCTGGAACAGGTTTGTGTGGAAGTGCATGAGATTTTGTCGTGACCGAATCTGTAGCATTTCAGACATTGTGTGATGGGGTGAAAGATTGGAGTGAAGAGTGTGTTTGGAGGAATGCAGATGGTCTTGGCAAGGATTCCTTGATTGAAGAGTGTAGAGGCGTCAGGAGTTGAACAGCGTATTTTGAGGATAATAGAGTTTTCAGGTCTGTAAATATCATCAACGGAGACTTTAAACGATTTCTTGAGTAACGGAGACTTTGTTCTTAGTACTAATGTCTTTGATTAAGTCTTCTTTGTCTGTGTCATATGCAGTCAGGAGAGAATAGTCTACGTGTTCTGCAATCACTGCGCATTTGGCGCGGTGCTCAGGAGTCCAAATAATAGTGAAGCCTGCATTGAGAAGTTTTTGTCTGGTCTCGGTTGAGGTGTACGTTTCTTAAGAATGTCTGTCAAGAAGTAGTTTGAAGCCTGAGTTGGTATTAATGACTTTCAGCTGAGGAGCGCCAGTGATCTCGTGCAATAAATTTCCGGGACAGATAGTGGCATGATCAGATTTAGAGTATTTGAGGTTAAGCGAGAAAGAATTGGGCTTGGAAGAGGTAGAGGCAGGGTAGGCCTTAGAGGTAAGAGTAGACAGAGTAGAGGCAGATGTTGGCAGTAGAGGAGGAGTGGTAAGGGGGAAGGAAGTGGAAAGCATTGAAGGCATCGTAAATTAGATGTGGCGGCCAAATCTGTGAGAGTAATTGGCTAGGCAAGTATGTGTGAAGAAAGACACACGTACTTCCCTGGCTATAATTTAAGGGTTCTTGTGAGTCCGTTCTGGAGGCACATGACATTGGAGGGAGAGAAGCTTGATGGAGACTGTATGCCCTGAATGTGAGGAAAATGCGTAAGGTGTATGGCGTGCAGACCACACGTTCAGGCTGAGGCGTGGGACTTCACAGCAACGGAGTGCAGAGGAAGCTTCCTGCCTTGGGGTAGGAGCCACAACGCACAATAGGGGATGGTGAAGCGAAGGTCCGTAACCCCATCGGTGAAGAGCAACTCGGCTGTGAGCGATGAGGAAGCCAACCTACCAGGCTTGGGCGTGGAGACTTCGGACAACGCGAGGAGAGGCAACCCCGGGTGATGATGAACAGACAAGCATAGGTATGTATGTATAATGTTCGCCAAGCCATAGTCCTGGTAGGGCCCCTCTTTCTTGGATGCCCCTTTTGGCTCCGATGGAGAAGGTTCCACAATGTCTACGCATGCACTCAAGCCCTTGTCTCTCAATGGTGCATTAAATAAGCACCCATGTAACTATGACACTAGCGAGAGAGGATATGTATTATCACGGGTAACGTTGTTGGTTCGTGACCCATGGACACTAGTGGGGCCGCAGTCATTTTGGCCCTCTTCGGGAGGGAATTCACCCCTAGTTGCCTGGTGGTCCAGTCTCGCACTCTAGAAGATAGTGTGTTGGGGCGGGACAACTGCTGACAGTACTGGCACATCTCCTCCTACCTTGTCTCCCCATCACTTGGCTGTGGAACCCCAAATGAAGCCGATGGAGGGGGTACACTGCCTCTGGACCCTTCTACATATGAGGGGCTCCCAAAGTCGATGCTCGGTGCCCACTGTTGAATGGGGTATCACCTAGACCTCCCCATAAGTTTCTTTGGCTCTGGCAGCCACCAGTTGGCGCTGTCGAGGTGTTGACAGTAATTTCCCAACATGTGGATAGTCTGTTGCTGCCTTGGTTTGCATCATTCTGCCGCCTATTTCCCCGGATGCCAGCATGGCTGGTGAATCCATTCAATGTCGATCTTTACCCTGAATTCTAAGGCTGTCATTATGCTCAGGATCGATGTGATTAGGTGAACATTATCCTGTGGTTGAGGATGGGAGAGGGCATTGATTGCAGAGGTTGAATCAAACATGTATGACAGGTCGGAGTCGATGTCGTGGGGCAGTGACAATGCCTCCTGAATCGCCACCAGCTCAGCTTGAAGGATCGTGCAGTGGTCGGGGAGTCGCCAGCCTTGTGTGTGACCAGTGTGGTACACTCCAGCTGCTGCTCTTTTCCCTTTTCAGGGTCGACAGAACCATCTGTGAAATTTTACTGCACATGTGCCCCCCTCTGCCAGTGCCATGCTGTCTTAGCATGATTGCTGAGGGTGTCTTGACTGCAGAGACACTTAGAGATGGGTAGCTACATGATGAAAACATGGGCTGGATCTGGGCGCCAGGGGGTGTGGATGGTACCCAGCAACAGGAAGGTCACAACTCTTCTCACAGTACAGGCAGCAGCTTCTGCCCAGCAGCACAAAACGAGCGAATCCAGTAGTAGTTCGTGAAGAGTGTGGGATCCTGTGACATGGTTGTTAATATCCATCTCCTTAGTGGGGTACCTTGCTGCCGGTGCAGAATTGTGGCCACTTTGCAGGCGTCTATGTATCTTACTCTGTCAGCCAAGGAAGGAAGCCGGGCCTCAGATCTGAGACATACTGTGTTGGTCCAGATGGGGGCACCAAGCAGAGTTCTTATCGCCTGGTTTTGTACGACCTCCACCCTTTGCCTGCTCTGCGGGAAGAGATGAGCTAAAGCCGGTGCACCGTAGTCAGTGAGCGAGCGTATAGCTTGTATATAGTACAAGCCTGCACGGTGCCTCGTCATGGCTCTCATAGCATTGAGTCTGAGTAGAGCACGTGACCTGACATACTCGGCCTGTTTCTGAAAGGTCAGCTTTTTATCAATGTAGATTCCCAAGTACAGGTAGGAGCCTGTCCACTCAAGTTCTATATCCTGAATACGTAATCTATTCATAGGATCTGGTCCCTTGAACATCATTGCAAGAGATTTCTCGGCCGAGATCTTGAGGCCTAGTTCCTTGCAAGACTGTGTAATTAGGTCCAAAACTCTCTGAGCCTGTCGTTCCCAAATTGCCTTTCCCATTCACTACTAGAAACAAGATCATCAGCAATAGCTGAGGAGCTGTGTACCACTATGAAAGGGAAGGCTCATAAGTTCCTGCATAAGGATATAAACAGGGTAGGGCTGAACACACCTCCTTTTGCTACCGTTTTCCAAGTTTTAAAGAAGAGTAGTGTCTCTGAAAGCTGACACAGGCCGCCTGCCCCTAAGGTAAACTCTATCCCGCCAGAGGCGTCCTTTGATTCCCTTCCGAGCTAGTATTGCCAGAATTGGGGCGGGCTGGCTAGCTCAAATGCCTTCTCAAGGTCGAGGTAAAACGACGATTTCTAGGTTTTTTGTTGCCCATCAGCAATCTGGCTTAGTTGAGTGGTTATGCACTCTGCTGTTCCCACTCCTTTGGTGAAGCCAAATATTGATGATGAGAGGGTCCCCAAATTTCCATAGGAGGCGGTTTAACACCATCCTCTCAGCAGACTTGGCTAAGCAGCTGGTCAGCGATATGGGGCCATACTGCCTGGGTCCTTGGGGTTTGGGAAATTGGGACGAAATTTTAGCTTTCTTCCAAGCTGCTGGGAGTGTCCTGGCCCTCCACGACTTGTTAAGACGTCTAGTATGGCCCCATCCACTCTGCGCCGCCCCTGCAATCATGGAGTAGTCACACCATCGATGGGCCCGGGCAGTGTCACCTGTGTTCTTAATGACACGTCGGAGTTCCAAGTCCGGAGGTCTACATCAGTCACATCTTCCTACTCACATGCAGCTTGTATCGTTAGCTGGCGCTGGGCAGAAGATCCGTTGTATATTCCGGATGTCCTGTGGGAGCTGAGTGGAGGCTCCCCTGGAAGTGAAAAGCTCCACTAGTTTCTCTGCTTCCTGGATGGGTTCGGGTGTGCTGGTGGCCTCGGCTTGCTCTTGCCAGTTGCTATGTTGAGCTTACCCCATATCTCAGAAAAAGGTGGTGTGATGCCCAATGTTGAGCACCACTCCCGCCATTTCTCAGTTTTTGCTCTGAGAGATTCCGCGGGCATGCTGCCAATGGTCTCAGAGTAATTCCTGTTCTCTTTCCGTAGGGTTACGCCTGTATAGCTTCCTAAAAGAGTTGATGCGGTGGTTCTGCTCCCGCACCTCGTCGTTGTAGAACCACCAGTCTCTTTTGTGAGTGCGTCCTGCGGACTTCTTTGGAATTGTGCACTCTGCTGCCTGGATGAGAACAGTGATTAGCTCCTGTTCAGCCGTATCACAGGCTTCAGATAGAGAGTATGTGGACCACCAGTTATGAAGATAATCCTGGAACACCTTCCAGTTGTAAAGTAAAAGGACACAAGTGCAACTAATGTGACATTTATTGTAGCAACGTTTCACTCTCCAGGAGCTTTATCAAGCCATGTCGTAATGGCTTGATAAAGCTCCTGGAGAGTGAAACGTTGCTACAATAAATGTCACATTAGTTGCACTTGTGTCCTTTTACTTTACATATTGTCGGTAATTCTACCAACTTTATTACCTTCCAGTTGGCCCTCATTACGTCCCATCTAGGAGGCTGCACAACTGTGGGAGGCCTGTTGATGTTGAAGGTGGTGATCACTGCAAAGTGGTCACTGACAAGGTGAGGATGAGTTTCCCATGTGGCTCCTGCTGCGAGTTGTCTTGACCCGAAGGTAAGGTCGAGGCAGCCACCAAACAGGTGTGTGGGGTCTCCATTGTTTAGCAACTTTACCTCTGGAATATCGTGTAGGAGCATTGCTATATGTCTGCCAGCAGCATTGGTTGCCGAGTGAGAGTGCAGAATAGGGTGATGTGCGTTGAAATCTCCACCCACAATAATACACTCGGTGCGTGCTAGTGCGAGGAGCTCTGCAATGTCGAGGGTGTGTCTTGGGTTCTTGTAGATGTTATAGATGGTAATGGGCGCCCCAGGTATGTGCATAAGGATGGCCTGTACCTCGACATCCTCCCCACAGTCCACAGGGTTGGCTATAACCTCGTGAGGTATTGTATTGGATACAAATACAGCTGTTGTTAGGTAAGACACATGCGGGCCTCTACAAGCTGAAACATAAGAACATAAGAACATAAGAAAGGAGGAACACTGCAGCAGGCCTGTTGGCCCATACTAGGCAGGTCCTTTACAATTCATCCCACTAACAAACATTTGACCTACCCTATTTTCAATGCTACCCAAGAAATAAGCTCTGATGTGCAAGTCCCACTCAAATCCAACCCTTCCCACTCGTGTATTTATCCAACCTAATTTGAAACAAACCCCAAAGTCCTACCTCATTTAAAAACCCCAAAAGGGTAATTTTTCCACCATCTACTACCCTTTTCCCAAACCAATACTTCCATGCCCTTTCTAATCAAAAATTATCTAATTTAAACCATTACTGGGGGTTCCTTTGGGAGATATCCTCAAACCTTTTAATAATCCCCCTTTAAATCCCTATTTTCCCCACTTACACTTCGATCGGGTCCCCCCCTCATTCTTCGTCAACAAGGAATGAAACCCTTAAGAGTCTTCAATCTTTCTTCAAAAGGGAAGATTTCTAATGCTATGTATAATTTAGTCACCCAGCTGAATGTTTTTCTAACGAATTTATGTCCCATTCTGTAATATGGACCCCCAAAATTGGGGCTCTAATCTAGTTGAGGCCTTAACTAATGTTTTGTATAAAGGCTGCGTTGATTGGACTTCTGTTGGGTTTAATTCTTGATATAAATCCCAAATCATTCCTTTTTAAAGTACCTTTTAGCATTGCGTCTTTTTTAAGGGTTTGCCCCAAACCCCCAATCCTTTTGAGCTGTATTTAAGTTTACATGGAAAAAAAGGGTAAAAATTACCAAAAAGGGAAAATAAAAAAATGGTTTAAAGTGACCCTTTTGACTGTTTCCCCCAACGTGGGTTTTTCGTCCAAACAAATCCTGGGGTAAGGACGCAGTATTTTAAGTGGGTGAGGTCGGTGAAAATGCTGAAAATGGATATTACCCGAGTTGGGGTTATAATAAAAATTTGGGTAGCGGAAAAAAAGATGGAAAGGGGAAAGTCTTTCATGTTTTAGGGGGATGGGATGAAGAAGTTTTTTGGCAAGTTTGTTTTTAAAAAGAATTTCGGGGAATTGGGGGTGGTATAGAAAAAAATGATGATTCCGGATTTTTCGGTAGGGTGTTGTTTCGGGGCGTATCGATTTTTGTGGGTTTTAAAGGGTGTGTAATTACTGTTGAAGCAGGCATTTTCCTTGTGTCGTAAAACCGCCTTGGTATTGGTGTTCTGAAATTCGGTTGGAGGTCCCTTGAGTTTCCCCCACGTATAACTTGGCGTCATTACGGGGATTATGAAACCCCCCGCGAGGATGGGGGCTTGTCCTGCCTACTACTGGTGATGCCCTTTTGATGTCGTTTTTGTGGGGGTAGATACTTGGAATATGTTTTGCAAAGATGTTGGAAAATGTTTGGGGGGTTTGGGTGGGGGGTTGATCTCTTTTCGGGCAGGCTTCTCTGGGTGTGTTGAGATGTTTTGTGTCGCCTCTGCGTCTCTGATGAAGTGACGAGGATAGTGGGGTTTGGGAAAAAACTGTTTTAAATTTTGTCATTTTTTCCTCAAAGGAACTCGTTGCGCAATTCGAGTGCACGCAGGAAGAACCTAAAATTTCACCCCCCGTTTTGGGTTTTGGGGCGTGGTGGAGGAAGTGGGGGATCGTTTTTTTGGTGGGTTTTCGATAGACTTTAAAAGAATTCGTGGTCGCTTTGCAGAGTAGAACATCAAGGAAAGGAAGAGTGTTGTCGACCAAATCGGTACATCATTAGATCAGCATTCTTCACCTGACCCCACCGGACATAAATACTCGCGTTCCTTCCACCCCCGGTAGTTCGTTTTTGACTTGAAAAAGGCCCCGTGTGGGCGAAACGTAGTCAAAAAAGGGTCACATTTTAAATGCATTTGTGTTTATTTTGTAATTCTACATTTTTTAATTTAAGTGCTATTATGGGCACTCCCGGCTTTAGAACCTTGCATTTTTCTCTTGAACGCATCTGCCCCTTTTTTTGACCAAGAGTAGAGTTTGTCTAAACCCCGAAATTCCCTAACACTACTTTGAATCAATTATCCCACCTACTTCTGTCATCGGGGAATTTGCTCTATCACTAGATTCCTTCATCAAGATCATTGATATTAATTTTTAAAAACAAAAGGGCCCCAAACTGTCCCGTGGAACGCCCTTGTTACTGATCCCCCCTCGGATTTAAAAACCCCCTTTATGGGCACTCTTTGCTTCCCCGTTGTGAGCCATGATTCGATCCAAAGACCCTTCCCCCAAGCCGGGACTGCACTTTCTCAACAGTCTTTGGGGCAAACTCTATCAATGCCTTACAAAAATTTAAATAAATAAAACAAAAATTTTTTTTCGTGGTCAACAGCCTCAAAAAATTTACTAAGAAAGTTAATAAATTAGTTAGACAAGACCGGGCCCTTGTGAAAACCATGCTGGTTCATTAAACGCTATGCTTTCGAGATGTTCTTATAATCCCCCAGCTATAATTGCTCTAGTAATTTGCCTACAATTGAGGTCAGGCTTTTTGGGGGTAATTGACGGTAACGACTTGTCCCCTGTTTTAAAAATAGGGAAATTTTTACCACTTCCCCCAAAATTTAGACACTGCACGTTTGAAAAGGGTAAATTAAAAATATTGTTAATGGTTCCCGACTTCCATTTTCATTCCTTTAGAACCCCTTAAAAAACCTCACAGGGCCCGGTGACTTATTTTTGTTCAGTCGGTTTTTATCTGCTTCAAACCTTTCATAGTGACTGTGTGTTACATAATTTATTTCTTTTGACCACTATAAAAATTAATTACCGGGAAAATTTTTGTGTCTTCCTGTGTAAAAAACCCAGATAAAATAATTATTTAAAATCGAGCACATTTTATTTCTTTGTCAGTAAAATGCCCTAGTTTTTTTTTAGGGGGCCTATCTTTTCTCTGACTTTTTTTCTATAGACCTGGAAAAAACTTTTTGGGTTATTTTAAACCCACAAATTTAATTTTATGTCCCTTTTAGCTTTTCTTATCCCCCCTTTTTAATTTCCTCCAAGCACCAAAACACACCACAAATCCAAAATTTGTCCTCTGATAAATACTCCCTCGCCCTTTCTTTTTCAAAAAAAAAAATTACTTAAACGCAGCGTGCCAAAACAAAGGGCTGCCGGGTGCTTGATGTCAGGTGGGAAGACTTTGAACAACGAGTCTCTCCATGAGCAATCAGACTCCCGCGCTGAATCTGTACGGAAGACGTCAGTGACAAAAGTAGACAAACTTTAAACGCTGACTATGGACCACTCTCCTTGATGAAGACTTTGCAGACCCACAAACCAACACAAACCTTTTTTTACTCCCTTTCATGATCCTGCCCAAACCCATTTACAAATAACCGTGGATTCACTGACGGGACCTTCTATACAGGACCATTCTCTGACCCCCGTTGCCTTAGCTTTGGGTAAACTGGCCCAGTTCTACACTCCTCTCAAAACCCTAACGTCGCATGTCCCCTTTCCCCCTCGCTCACCCCACTGGGTCCAACAGAAGACCTGAAATTTTTCCCTTTTCAATATCTGTCCCACGATCGCCCCTTTGCTGCTGGGTTTAAACCCCGGGTCTATTTCTAAACTAAGAACACTCCTCTCCAGCACTATTCTTTGTTGTCCCCTCTTCCCCGCTCATCCCCTTTGAATCTTACCTTAACTTTCGTTCTTCGTTCGTTCACCCCAGGTAGTTTTGTTTGTGAAAGTTAAAAAGA
>NW_026479082.1:0-61394 GCF_026875155.1 Cherax quadricarinatus | reverse complement strand
TTTCGCCAACGTATAACTAGTTGCAGTCTTACAAGGGATTATGTATCCCCCTGCAGAGGATGGAGCTTGTCTACTGCCTACTACGGTGATGTCCTGGTGATGGTCCGTGGTTGTGGAGGTAATACTTGGAATGATGTTTTTGGCACAGTATGTTGGAAACATGTTTTGGCATGGAGTTGTGGAAAGGACTATGTTCTCTTCTCGGCATGTCTTCTTCTGAGGTGTTGAAGATGTTTAGTGCCTCAGCCGTCTGCAGTCTCTGATTAAGTGACGAGATAGTGAGAGTTAGAAAAAAAATTACCTGTTCAATACAGTGCATTATTCCTCAAGGAACTCGTTGCTGGACAGATCTGAGTGCACGCATTGTGTTTATATTGCCGCGATTGTGGCACATATTGTTGATGTTTACAATATTGTGATGGTGTACAATATTGTTGATGTGTACAATAATGATGATGTGTACAATATTGTTGATGTGTACAATAATGTTGATGTGTACAATATTGGTTGATGTGCACAATATGTTATTTGTACAATATTGTTGATGTGTACAATATTGTTGATTGTACAAATAATGGTGATGTGTACAATATTGTGATGTGGTACCAATATTGATATGTGTCCAATATGTTGATGTGTACAATATGTTGATGTGTACAATATTGTTGATGTGCACAATAATGTTGAATTTGTACAATATTGTTGTGTGTACAATAATGTATTGATGTGCACAATAAAAAAAATTGATGATTTGTAACAATATTGTTGATGTGGTACAATATTGTTTGATTTGTACAATATTGTTGATGTGTACAATATTGTTGATGTGTACAATATTGTTGATGTGTACAATATTGTTTGATTTGTACAATAATGTGATGTGTAACAATATGTTGATGAGTACAAAATTGTTGATGTTGTAACAAAATTGTTGATGTGTACAATATTGTTGATGTTGTACAATTATTGTTGAATTTTGTACATATTTCGATTTTTGTACAATAATGAATGATGTGTACGAATATTGTTGATTTGTACAATATTGTTGAATTGTACAATATTGTTGATGTGTAACAATATTGTTGAATTGTACAAAATTGTTGATTTTACAATATTGTTGATGTGAACAATGATTGTTGATTTGTAGCAATATTGTTGATTTGTACAATATGTATGATGTGTACAATATTGTTGATTTGGTTACAATATTGTTGATTTGTACAATATTGTTGATGTGTACAATATTGTTGAAGTGTACAATATGTTGATATGTACAATATTGTGATTTAGTACCATATTGTTGATTTGTACAATATTTTGGAGTGTGTACAATAGTTGTTGAATTTGTACAATATTGTTGATTTTGTAACAATTATGGATGTGTACAATATTGTTGAATTTGTACAATGGCGGATTGTTATGTTACAAATATGTTGATGTGTACAATATTTTGATGTGTACAATATTGTTGTACAATATTTGTTGATTTGTACAATATTGTTGTGTACAGATATGTTGATGTGTACAATATTGTTGATTTGTACAATAATTATTGTTGTGTACAATAATGTTGATGTGTACAATATTGTTGATTGTACAATAGTATGAATTGTACAATATTGATGAATTGTACAATATTGTTTTGTACAATATTGTTGTTGTGTACAATAAGATTTGAACACTATTGTTGATCTTGTACAAATTGTTGATTTTTGTACAATATTGTTGATTTTGTACAATGTTGTGTGTTACAATAATGTTGATTTTGTACAATATTTGTTGAATTGTACAATAATTGTTGTGAACAAAAATGATGATTGAGTACAATATTGTTGATTTGTACAAATTGTTGATTTGTACAGATATTGTGTACTAATATTGTATTGTACAATATTGTTGGTTGTCCAATATTGTTTATTTGTCAATATTGTTACAATATTGTTTTGAACAATATTGTTGATTTGTTGTACAATAATGTGTAACAATATTGTTGGATTTGTTACAATATTTGTTTGTGTAACAATACTGTTGTATTTGTACAATATTGATGTGTAAACAATATTGTTGATTTTGTACAAAATATTGTTGTTTTGTGTACAATATTGATGATGTACAATATTGTTGATTTGTACAATAATGTTTGATTTGTACAATAATTGTTGATTGTGTACAATATTGTTGATTTGTACAATATTGTTGATTGTACAATATTGTTGTTGTGTACAATATTGTTGATGTGTATCAATATTTTGATTTGTACAATATTGTTTTTTGTACAATATGTTGATTTGTACAATTATTGTGATATGTAACAATATTGTTTTGATTTGTACAATAATGTTGATTTGTACAATATTGTTGTTGTGTACAATAATGTTTAATGTTACGAATATTGTTGATTTGTACAATATTGTTGATGTGTAACAATATGTTTGATGTGGTACAATATTGTTGTTGTGTACAATATTGTTGGATTTTGTACAATATTGGTTGATTTGTACAATATTGATGTTGGTGTACAATATTGATGATGTGTACAATATGTTGATTTGTACAATTTGGTTGTTGTGTACAATATTGTTGATGTTTACAATATTGTTGGTGGAACAATAATGTTGGTGTGTACAATAGTTGTTGTGTACAATATATTGTTGATGTTTAACAATATGTTGGAGTGAACAATATTGTTGTGTGTACAATATTGGTTGATTTGTAACAATATTGTTGATGTGTACAATATTTGTTGAAGTGCACAATAGTTGATGTGTACAATATTGTCATGTGTACAATATTGTTGTTGTGTCCAATATTGTTGTATGGTACAATATTGTTGGATGTCACAATTTGTTGATGGTACAATATTGTTGATTTGTAAAATATTGTGTTGTGGTACAATATGTGGTGATGTGCACAATATTGTTTGATGTTTACAATAATGTTGATGTGTACACAAATGTTGAGAGTACAATATTTGTTTGATGTGACACAATATTGTTGATTAGTTTACAATATTGTAATGTTTACAATTAATGTTGATGAGTACAATATTGATGCAGTGCAACATATTGATGATTGTACAATAATTGTTGGTGTTGAACAATATTGTTGATGTTGCAACAAATTGTATGATTTGATAACAATATTGTTGGTGTGCACTATATTGTTGATGTGCCAACAATATTGTTGATTGTACAATATTGATGGTGGTCCAATAAAAGTTTTGATGTGTGCACAATATGTTGATTTGTACAATATTATGAATGTGTACAATATTGTATGATTTGTTACAATATAGTATGTGTACAATATTGTTGATGTGTACAAATTTGTTGATTGTACCATAGTGTTTTGATTTGTCACAATATTGTTGATGTGTACAATATTGTTTAGAATGTTACAATATTGTTGCTTTGTACAATAAGAGTTGATGTTACAATTTGTTGATGTGAACAATATTGTTGATTTGTACAATATTGTTTTTGTACAATATTGTAGATGGACAAATTGTGTTTGATTTGTACAATATTGTTGATTTGTAACAATATTGTAGATGGTGTACAATATTGTTGAGTTTTACAAATATTGTTGAGTGTACAATAATTTGGATGTGTACAATATTGTTGATGAGTACAATATTGTTTATGTAACAATATTGTTGATTTGTACGAATATGTTGTGTACAATATTGTTGATGTGTAACAATATTGTTGATTTGTACAATAATATTGTTGTGTAACAATATTGTTGATGTGTACAATATAGTTGATTGTACATATTGTTGATATTGTACAATAATGTTGATTTGTACAATAATTGTTTCATTGTAAACAAATATTGTTGTTGTTGTACAATATTGTTGTTTGTACAATATTGTTGATTTGTACAATATTGTTGATTTGTACAATATTGTTGAATTTGTACAATGATGTTTGATTTGTAACAATATTGTTGATTTGTACAATATTGTTGTAGTACAATATTGATGATGTGTACAATATTGTTGATTTGAACAAATAATTGTTTGATTTTGTACATATTGTTAACAAAATTGTTTTGTACAATAAATGTTGATTTGTACAATATTGTTGATTTGTACACTATTGTGTACAATATTGTATATTTGTACAATAATGTGTACAATATTTTTTGTACAATATGTTGAATTGTACAATATTGTGTACAAAATTGTTGATTTGTACAATATTGTTGTGTACAATATTGTTTTGATTTGTACAATATTATGTGTACAATATGGGTTTGATTTGTACAATATTGTTGATATTGTACAATAATGTTGATTTGTACAATATTGTTGATTAGTACATATTGTTGATTTGTACAATATTGATTGATGTGTCCCAATATTTTGATTGTACAATATTTAGTAGATATGTACAATATTGTTGTGTGTGTACAATCATTGTTTGATGTGTACAATATTGTTGATTATTGTACCAATATTGTTGATTTGATATCAATATTGTTGATTTTACAATAATTGTTGATGTGTACAATATTGTTGATTTGAGCAATATTGTTGATTTGTACAATATTGTTTGTTGTGTACAATATTGTTGATGTGTACGATACAATATTGTTGATTTGTACAATATTGTTGATGTGTACAATATTGTTGATGTGTACAATATTGTTGTTGTTACAATATTGTTGATTTGTACAATATTGTTGATTTGTACAATATTGTTTAGTGTACAATATTGTTGTGTGTACATATTGTTGATTTGTACAATATTGTTTGTTGTGTACAATATGTAGTTGATGTGTACAAAATATTGTGTAGTGTCAACAATATTGTTGGTGTGGTACAATATTGTTGTTACAATATTGTTGAGTGTACAATATGTTCGTGTGTACAAAAGTGGGTGTGTACAATATTGTTGTGTACAATTATTGTTGATGTGTACAATATAGTTGTGTTGTAAAGTGTACAATAAATGATGATGTGTACAATATGTTGATGTAGTACAATAAAGTATGATGTGTACAAAATTGTTGATGTGTACAATTTTGTTGATGTGGTACAATATTGTTGATGTGAACAATTATTGTTGGTGTGTACAATATTGTTGATGTGTACAATATTGTTGATGTGTACAACATTTGAAGGTGTGTACAATTATAGTTTGGTGTGGTACAATAATTGTTGATGTTCCAATAATTGTTGGTGTTACAATATTGTTGGTTGTACAATATTGTTGATGTGTACAATATTGTGGTGTTACAATATTGTTTGATGGTACAATATTGTTATGTGTACAATATTGTTGATGTGTACAATATTGTTGGTGTGGTACAATATTGTTGATTTGTACAATATTGTTGATGCTGTACAATATTGTTGGTGTGACAATATTGTTGGTGTTACAATATGTTGATTTGTACAATATTGTTGAATGTACAAAATTTTATGTGCAACAATATGTTGTTTGTAACAATATTGTTGTATTTGTAACAATATGTTGGTGTGTATACAATATTGTTGTGTGTACAATATTGTTGATGGTACAATATTGTTGGTGTGTACAATATTGTTGTGTGTACAATATTGGTTGATTTGTACAATAATTGTTGGTGTTACAATATTGATGTGTACAATACTGTTGATGTGTACAATATTGTTGTTGGTCACAATATAGTTTGATGTTATCAATAGTGTTGATTTTGTACAATATTGTGATTGTACAATAATGTTGAATTTGTCAATATTGTTGGTGTAACAATATTTGTTGATTTGTACAATATTGTTTGATTAGTACAATATTGATTGGTGTGTACATATTGTTTGATTTGTACGATATTGTTGATTTGTACAATATGTTGATTTGTACATATTGTTGTGGTGTACAATATTGTTGATTTTGTACAATATTGTTGGTGTGTACAATATTGTTGTGTACAATATTGGTTGATTTGTACAATATTGTATGATTTGTACAATATTGGTTGGTGGTGTCCAATATTGTTTGATTTGTAAACAATAAATTGTTGATTTGGTACAATTATTGTTGATATTGTACAATATTGTAGGTGTGTACAATATGTGATTTGTACAATATTGTAGGTGTGTAACAATATTGTTGAATTTGTACAATATTGTTGTGTACAATATTTTATGTGTACAATATGTTGTTGTTTACAATATTGTTGGTGTGTACAAATTGTTGGTGGATAAAAAATATTGTTGATTTGTACAATATTGTTGGTGTGTAAAATATTGTTGATTTGTACATTTTTGATTGTACAATATTGTTGATGTTAAAATATTGTTATTTGTACAATTTTTTGATGTGTACAATATTTTTTATGTGTACAATATTGTGTTTTGTACAAATTGTTGGTGGTACAATTTTGTTGATGGTAAATATTGTTGGGGTACAATATGTTGGTGTGACAAATTGTTGGTGTGTAAAATATTGTTGATTTGTACAAATTGTTGGTGTGTACAATATTTTTGATTGTACAATTTTGTGGGTGTTCCAATATTGTTGGTGTGTACAAATTGTTGGTGGTAAAATATGTTGATTTGTACAATTTTGTTGGTGTGTAAAATTTGTTGGTTGTACAAAATTGTTAAAGGTTACAATATTGTTGTTTTGTAAAAATTGTTGTGTGTAAAATATTGTACATCATTCACTAACCACTAACAAAATCAAAATCAACTCTCCAAAAATAACGGTTCATCCGATACTTTTAGTTTAAAAAAGAATTTTTTTTTTTTGACAATTGTCTAAGCGGAAACTTTTTTAAAATCAGGAAGAATAAAAATAAAATTTTCTAAAAAAAGATTTTTCATTTTGGAATAAAATATAGAAAGAGATAAAAGAGGACAAATACCGTAAACAAGTTGACCGAGATCACCGAGGCCCCACACACATTCCCTGTTTATAATTTAAAAATACATATTACACCAGTTATTACAAGGTATAACCCCAAGCTGACCATACTGTTAGAAAGTCCCTCGTTATGAAAACACTGCCCGCAATGGGTCTTTTGCCCCGGGTGCGCCCCACACCAGTCCTCTAATCCCCGGTACCTATTTTAAGAGGGTGAACAGGAGACAGCAGGGTCTTAGGGAAACACGTCAGATTCAGGAAGGATAAAGGAAAGTACGGGTTTGGTAATAAGTTGTGGTTTTGGGGAAAAACCCCCCAAGACAGTTTGAGGCCAAAAAACGTTGGTAGCTTAAAAAATGGGTTGGATAAATACATGAGTAGATGTGGGGGGGTTGTGAGTTGCCCTGAAGTTGTGCCCCCAGGTGGGTTTTGCCGTGTCCTACCTTAATAAAATGTGACCTGACCGCTGGTTGGGTGCTTTTGGCTTAAGGGTAGGAGACTTGGACCTGCCTGCGGGGCCAGTGGGCCTTCGCGGGTTTTCCTTCGTTCTTATGTTTTTAAAGTTCTTAAGCTTTCCACGTCCCGGGGATTCGACCCCCAGACCCAGTGTGTGATTTAGAGATTTAAAACCCTTACAAGACACAAAACGAGCACATAGTGTGCACATAAAAAACTTTTACTCTGAAAAAAATCCCAAATATAAAACAAAGCAGAATGTAAAAACATGACAAAACACACAGTGAAACCTGTTGATACACCCGCAAAACTTTAAAATACACAAATAGACAAAGTTAAGAATAACAAACTTCTAACTTGCGCAAGACAAGGTAAAAACCAAAGCGTGGGCGTCCCCACCTAACAAACACAAGACAAAACCCCAAGCATGGGCGTCCCCCCCAACAAACACAAGACAAAACCCAAAGCAGGGGGCATCCCCACCTAACAAACACAAGAACGAACCAACGTGGGCGTCCCACTAACAAACAAAGAAGAACCAAAGGGGATCCCACCTAACAAAACAAGACAGAAACCCAAGCATTGGGCGCCCCACTTAACAAACACAAACAGAACCAAGAGTGGGCACCCCCCTAACAAACCAAAAACAGAACCAAGAGGGGGCATCCCCCCCTAACAAACAAAAGACAAAACCCAACAGGGGGCGCCCCCCACCAAAACAAACCCAAGACAAAACCCAAAGCAGGGGGAAACCCCACCAACAAAACAAGACAGAACCAAGCATGGGCATCCCCCCCCAAACAAACACAAACAAACCAAGCATGGGCACCCCCCTTTAAAAAACACAAGCAAAACCCAAACAGTGGGCACCCCCACCAACAAACACAAGACAAAAACCAAGCAGGGGGGCATCCCCACCTAACAAAACAAGACAAACCAAGCAGGGGGGCATCCCACCAACAAAACAAGACAAAACCAAGCGGGGGATCCCCACTTAAAAAAACAAAAGACAAAACCAAGCGGGGCGTCCCCCCCTAACAAACACAAGAAAGAACCAGGCAGTGGGGTTTTTCCCATCAAACAAACATTCATATAACTCAAAAAATCGTAATTACACATTACAAAAACCCATGGCAAGTGTGGAAACTCCAGGCAGTGTGAAAGCCCCCGACCAGCGGGCTACATAAGATTCATAACTGGGATATTTATTACCTAGGGGGTTGGGGCAAGGCCACCATCGGACCACAAATGCAAGTTTTTTTTTACAAATAAACCCTGCAAAATTTTAATAGGGGTTTTTCCACATAGTACCAGAACTCCAACAGGCTAGAAAAAGGCTGCCAGGGTAAAAGAGCAAAAGCGACAAAAATAATGAACAAGTTACCGAGAAAGAAAAACAGGGAAATTTTGAAAAAAAAATGGGTGTGCTTACACAGGGAGCGCCTGCAAGCACAAGAGGCATCAAGCTATGAGTGGGGGGCAGAGATGAGGATTCCAACCCCCTTTTCATAACCTCAATAATAACACGAAACAGAGACTAAAATTTGTAAGCTTAGGTAAACCCGTGTACAAACACTCTAAGCTTTTTTAACATTCTCACAAAACTTGGTGGATCCAAGTGTAAATAATAAAACCCCAATGTAAAATAAATACTTTCACCATCACCACACTATCGCTGTTTTGCCAGGGCCCCATATCCCAATTTTGATGTCCCTTAAACACCAAAATACCCCAAAAACCCCCCCCTTTCATGCATATAAAAATATATATTAAATATAAAATAAAATAATTATATAAAAATATATATATATATATATAATTAAAATAATATAAATATATAAAAATATAATATAATTAAATAAATAAAAATATTAAATATATTTTTAAAATTAATAATATAAATATATTATTTTTATAATAATAATATTTATATATAAAAAATTTATATAAAAATATATAATATATATTTCTTTCTTTCAACACCCCGGGCTGATCCACCGGGGCAGGGTGCCCAAAGGAAAAACGAAAGTTTCCCCTTTTCAAAATTTGTAAATTTACAGGAGGGGGGTTATACCCCTTTTGCCCCGGCATTTTATCGCCTCTTACAACACGCTGGCTTACGGGGGAAAAATTCTTTTCCCACTCCCCATGGAGGTAAGAGAAATAAACAAAAACAAGAACTAAAAAAAAATACAAAAAAACTCAGAGGGTTGAAATATAAAATTGCTTGACATGTATGTGTAGTGTGACCAAAGTGTAAAAAAAAGTAGCAAGATACCTGAAAAACTTGCATGTGTAAAACAGAAAAAAGACCCGCAATCCTACCATCATAAAAAACAATTAAAAGGCTTTTGTTTCACATCACTTGGCGGGACGGTAGTACCCCCCTGGGCGGTTCTGCTACCAACCTACACCTAGGATCAATATATATTATATATTTTTAATATAAAATATTTTTATATAATATAAATATATATAATTAATAATTACACACACACCTGGGAAAAGTGGATAAAAAGGTTCAAGGAAGAATATTTGGATTTCTTCCAAAAGTCTTTTTGGATATTCCACTTCCCTTTAACCACCCCATCTTTTCATTTTTTTTTCCCAGAGGTATATTTTTTTACATAAATGGTAAAAACTTTTAAGAGATACAGTTGTTTTAAAAGATGGTATATATGGTACATGAGATTGGGAAGATACAGTCAGTAATATTGACATGTTTTTTCTGATTTAAAAAGCAAAATCTCACCCAGCTCTCAGAGTGGGGCGCGTGCCCAAAAACACGGGAAAACCCTTTGGCAGCAAGCTGAGTCCGGAATAGAAAACAGCTCCCTGGGTCCCCTGGTTACCCTGAGAGTTTTTTGTACCCAAAGGGGAATTTAGTGCAATTTTCCCCATGACCAAGAGCCTCTGAGCCTTTGGGGCCCAAACATAAAATGATGGCAAATGTCCGTATTTTCTACACTTTGGAAACTCCTAAAGGGGCTGGCGGTGCCCCTCCCCCCTCCCCCTGTGTTTGGGATAGGTACACCAAGGTAGATGCACATGGAAATCCCACACCCCTCTTACCGTCTGTCCGGCTGAAGTGTGGTACCATCTGGCCCTTTTTTGGTGGCCTCAGATCTGCATAGCGGGGTGGCCCCCTTACTGCGGGGCATCCGGCTGTTTTGAGGCTCCTCTTGATAATGTTATAAACCTGTCTTGCAATCTTTCTCTCGGATTTCGGCACGAAGAACCGTGGTCCCTGAACTGTCTGCGCTTAATTCATGCCACAAATACACCAGTTTTGGGCGAGAATAGGGGGCAAGTGAAGTGCAATCCATGGGATGTCTAGGGGTCGAGGCGGTGCCAAGGCTGGATTGGGAACACCCAACAAAACCCCTGACACACACTGAACATTGTTGAGGAATTTTCTCCATTACGGCCCCAAGTGCGACTGTTTGTAGTTGTTGGGGGGGGTTGGTTTCGACCCGGGTTATGTTGTGGGGTGTGTGTTTGTGGTGTGTTGTGTTTGTGGTGTTGTGTGTGGTGTGTGTGGGTTTGGTGTGTTGTGTGGTGTGTGTGTGGGTGACTAATAGGAAAAGGTCAATTTAGAAAGAACTCATTTAAAAATTAAAATCCTTTTCGAAAAATTTTCTTTAATTTTAAAAAAATTATTTTTTCTTTTCCGTTAATGTAAAAATTAATTTAATTAAGTACCAAAAAACCTTAGAAAACTTACCTGCCCTTATTTTAACAAGCGCTTTTTATTTAGTCTAATCCAATAGATTATTTTAGATAATTTTTAATAAAAAAACATATAAAATACATATTTTTTTTTCGTCAGGTTCGGATGATTTTTACGAAATTATTGCAAAACACAAATTTTTCGCTTTTCATATTCGGCAAAAGAGCGTTGTATTGAGCCAAGATCTGAAACTTTACCTTTTGGAACGACATTTATATTATTATATATATAAATATATATATATATATATATATTATATATTATATATATATAAAAATAAAATATATATTAAATATTATTTAAATAAACTCATAACACAATACGGGAAAAGGGAACAGTATGGGCAGGGGGGGAAGACAATGGGAGGGAAGAGACATGGGGGGGGGACGGGAAAACAAGTGGGGGGAGAAGTCAGTATGGGGGGGAGGGAAGACAAGTGGAGACAGTACTATGGAGGGAGGGGAATGGCAAGAGTACAGTATGGGAGGGAAACAATTGGGAAGGGGAGGAGTAACATGGGGGTGGAGGGGAAAACAAGGGGAAGAAGAGTACAGTTGGAGGGGGGGAAGAAAGGGAGGAAAAAGAGTAAAAATGAGAGGGGAGGGGAAGGCAAGTGGGGAAAGGGGACAGTTGGGAGTGGGGGGAAGACAAGTGGGAGAGAAGAGTACAGTAGGGGGGGGAGGGAAGACAATGGGGGAGAGGAGTACAGTATGGGAGGGGGGGAAGACAAAGGGGGGGAAAAGGGGAGTACAGTAGGGGGGGAGGGAAGACAAGTGGGGGAGAAGAGTACAGTATGGGATGGAGGGAAGACAATGGGAGAGAGAAGTACGTATGGGGGGGGGAGGAAAACAAGTGGGAGAAGTACAGTATAGGGGGGGAGGGGCAGGTGGGAAGAGAGAACAGTAGGGGGGGGAGGGAAGACAAGTGGGAGAGAGAGTACATATAGGAGGGGAGGAAGACAATGGGAGGGGGAGGCAGTACAGTATGGGGGGGAGGGGAAAACAATGAGGGGGAGAGGTAGTACATTGGGGGGGGAGATCTAGAAAAATCAATAGAGGGGCGGGGGTGAAAGATAGTGAACACATGCGGGAGAGCATCCAGTGCGCACTTGGGGGTGAGCCTGCACCCGTGTTCCCTTGGGGGGTGAGCCCACCGTTTCCCCTTGGTGGGACTGCACCAGGTTCCACTTGGTGGTTTAGCCCCCCAGTGTGCCCACTTTTTGGTGAGCCTGCACCAGTGTTCCACTGGGGGGGAGCCCCACCAGTTTCCACTTGGTGGGCCGACCGTGTTCCACTTGGTGGTGACCTGCAAACCCGGTTTCCCCTTGGTGGGACCGCACCAGTGTGCTCCATTGGTGGTGAGCCGCACCATTTTTCCACTTGGTGGTGGCCTGCCCAGTGTTCCCCTTGGGGGTGAGCCTGCACCAGTGTTTTCCCCTTTGGGGGAGCCTGCACCAGTGTTCCATTGGTGGGACCGCACCTGTTTGGGGGGTCCACTTGGGGTACCCCACCATGTTCCACTTGGTGGTGACCTGCACCAGTGTTCCCTTGGTGGTGGCCGCACCCGGTTCCACTTGGGGGTGACCTGCCCCAGTGTGCTCCACTTGGTGGTGAGCTGCACCATTTCCACTTGGGGGTGAGCCCCACCAGTTTCCACTTGGTGGTGACCCCGCACCATGTCTCCCCCTTTATGGTGACCTGCACCATGTTCCACTTGGTGGGGGCCCGAACCAGTGTTCCACTTGGTGGTGAGCCTGCACCATGTTCTATTGGGGGTGAGCCTGCACCACGTGCTCCACTTTGGGGGTGACCTGCACCAGGTCTCCACTTGGTGGGAGCCCCGAACCAGTTTTTTCCACTTGGTGGGGACCTGCACCTGTTCCACTTGGGGGTGAGCCACACCTGTGCTCCACTTGGTGGTGAGCCCGCACCCCGTGTTTCCCCTTGGTGGGGAGCCCGCACCGTGTGCTCCACTTGGGGGTGAGCCTGCACCAGTGTTCCCCTTGGGGGTGAGCTCCCTGTGCTCCACTTGGTGGTGAGCCTGCACCATGTTCACTTGGTGGTGAGCCGCACCTGTTTCCCCTTGGTGGTGACCTGACCATGTTCCCTTGGTGTGACCTGCACATGTTCTACTTGGTGGTGAGCCCGACCGTGTCTCCCTTGGGGTGGCCTGCACCACGTGCTCCACTTGGTGGTGGCCGCACCGTGGCTCCCTTGGTGGTGAGCCTGACCAGCGTCTCCCTTGGTTGACCTGCCCAGTGTTCCCCTTGGGGTGACCTCACCAGGGTTTCACTTGGTGGTACCGCACCATGTGCTCCCCTTGGTGGGGAGCCTGCACCAGCGTGCTCCCCCTTGGTGGGAGCCCCCGCCCAGTGTTCCACTTGGTGGGGAGCCCGCCCCCAGCGGCCCATTTGGGGGGGACCTGCACCAGTGTGCCCCACTTGGGGGAGCCGCACCAGTGTCTCCACTTGGGGGTGAGCCCGCACCAGTGTCCCACTTGTGGGAGCCGCCCCAGGTGCCCATTGGTGGTGGCCGCACCAGCGTGTCCCTTGGGGGTGAGCCGCACCAGTGTTCCACTTGGGGGGTGAGCCTGCAACCCTGTGTCCCCTTGGGTGTGACCTGCACCAGTGTGCTCCACTTGGTGGTGAGCCTGACCATGGCTCCACTTGGGGGTGAGCCGCACCAGTGTGCTCCCCTTCAGGGATCCGAACCTTCAAACAGAGTAAGAAAAACATTCATGATGGGGCCGGGACCTCACGCGGGACAAATCACGTGGGACACACACGTGGGCACATCAGCTGGGCAATCAGTGGGACACTTTCACGTGGGCACATCACTGGGACAATCCGTAGGAACACAAGCGGGACCATCACGCGGGACAATCACGCGGGCACATCACTGGGGGCACCACGTAGGAACATCAAGCGGGACACATCACGGGGGGCACATCAGCGGGACACATCACGCGGGACCATCACGTGGGCACATCCGTGGGGAAAATCCCGTAGGACACATCAAGGGGACACATCACTGGGACACATACTAGGAACTCAAACGGCACTCAGTGGGACACATCACGTGGACCATCATGTGGACACATCACGGGGGACCTCACGTGGGCACATCACGTGGGACCATCACGTAGGGGCACATCAACGGGACAAAAACACGTAGGACAAACATGTGGAAAAAACACGTAGGAAAATCAGCCCCCCCGGGGAACATCACGCGGGGCCATCACTGGGGCACACACGTAGGACACACAACGGACCATCACGAGGACACATCTCGGAAATCACGAGGACAATCACGCGGGAACATCCGGGGACACATCACCGGGACCCCATCCCCGTGGGGCCATCAGCGGGCCCCCACGTGGGACACATCATGCGGCAATCACGTAGGAACATACCGGGGGCACATCGCTGGACACATCACGTGGGACCTCATGCCCCGGACACATCACGTGGGAACATCATGCTGGACACATACGTAGGACACATCATTGGACACATACAAAAACACATCACCGGGACACATCAGCGGGACCATCCGCGGGACCCCATCACTGGGGACACATCACCGGGACCCCACGTAGGGCACATCATGCGGACACATCACGTGGGCCATCATGCTGGCACATCACGCGGGACAAATCGCTGGACACTCACGCGGGCACATCATGCGGAAAACATCACGCGGGGCACACGCTGGAACATCACCGGGGGCCACACGTGGGACACAAGCTGGACACATCCGCGGGACCTCATGCGGGACACACACGCGGGACCATCATCTGGCACATCACGCGGGACACATATCGGACACATCACGCGGGAAAAATCATGCGGACAAACACGCGGGACCATCACGCGGACACATCTGCTGGACACATCACGCGGGACCTCATGCTGACACTCACGGGGACACACACGTGGGACACATCCTGGAACTCACGGGGACACATCAGCTGGACACACACCGGGCACATCATGCGGAACATCCGCGGGAAAAATCATGCTGGGGCCACATCACGCGGGACACATCATGCTGGGACACACACCGGGGGGACACACGCGGGACACAAACATCTGGGCCACACGCGGGGACCATCATGCTGGACACATCACCGGGACACATCACGTGGACACATCATGGGACCATCACGTGGGCACATCAGCTGGACACATCACGTGGGGCCCTCATGCTGGACACATCCCGTGGGACCATCTGCGGACCCATACGTGGGACCCTCAAGCGGACCATACGTGGGGCACATATGCTGGACACACACCGGGACACATCACTGGGACACATCACGTGGGACACATCATGTGGACACATCACTTGGGAACTCTGCTGGACCACAGGGGGAAAAATCACCACAAACCCCCACATCATGGGGACCACACCCCCCTGGGACACATCATGGGAACACACGGGGACACTCATGTGGGCACTCACGCGGGGAAAATCCGCGGGACCATCTGCTGGCACACCGCGGGACACATATCTGGACACATCACCGGGGCACATCACTGGGAACATCAGCTGGCACTCACGTGGGACACATCATGTGGACCACAGTATGTCACCGGCACTACAAAAATACATGAAAGTAAATAACCCAAAACCTCAGCTCTTTTTGCCGAGTAAGACAAGCGAAAATTGTGATGCATAATTTCACAAAAATCATTTTTGAGCCTAAAAAAAATGTATTTAAGTGTTTGTATATATTAATTATCGTAAAATTACTAAAAAAAATTTAGTTGGATTAGGGTAAGTTAAATTTTGCTTCTTAGCAAGGTTGCTTTTAAATTTCAAAAGGTTCTTCTGGACAAAAGATTAAATTTTTGCATAATATAAATGAAAAAATATTTTAAAGTGTAATGAAATTTTTAGAAAAAGACTTAAAATTTTTAAATGAGTTCTTGCTAATTGATCTAATTTACCTATAGGCACGAAAGGCTACTGCTGTACAGGGGGCCCCACTTTACCGCAGGTTAGTTTTCCGGCACTGCGTACAAAGGGCCCTCTTTTTACAGCAAGTAGGTTCAGGGTACTGCTGTACAGGGGGGCCCCGCATAACAGCAGGTTAGGTTTCCCCTTTGCTTTCAGGAGGGCCCCACTTATACACAATTTTTGGTTCCAGGCTACTGCTGACAGGAGGGCCCCCAAAATTTCACAGGTTAGGTTTCCAGCACGCGTACAGGAGGGCCCCATTTTAAAAGCAAGTTAGGTTCCCCCCGGCTATGCGAAAAGGAGGCCCCCCTTCAAAGGGGTTGGTTTAGGCTACGCCTTTACGGGGGCCCACCCTTTTACGCAAGTTAGGTTCCAGGCTACTCTGTACAGGAGGGGGCCCCCTTATTCAGAGGTTAGGTTTCCCGGCTACTGCTGTACAGGGGGCCCCACTTATAAGCAAATTAGGTTCCAGGTTGCTGTACAGGGGGGGCCCCGCGGGACAGCAAATTAGGTTCCAGGCTACGCGTAAAAAGGGGGCCCCCCTTATACAGAAATTTTTTTCCAGGGTACTGTACAGGAGGGGCCCGCTTTAAGCAGGGTTTGGTTTCCAGGCTCTGCTGTACAAAGGGGGGCCCCCCTTATACAGCGGTTTGGTTCCCAGGCTACTGCTTAAGAGGGCCCCGCTTGTACAGCAAATTAGGTTCCCGGGTAGCTGACAGGGGGGCCCCCTTAACGCAGGGTTTGGTTCCAGGCTACTGTACAGGGGGGCCCCGCTTATAACAGCAGGTTAGGTTCCCGGCTACTCTGTACAGGAGGGCCCCCCTTATACAGCGGTTAGGTTCCCCCCCTGCTGTAAGGGGGGCCCCGCTTACACAGCAGGTTGGTTCCAGGCTATGCGAAGAAGGCCCCGCTTTTTACGCAGTTGGTTCCAGGGCTACTCGTAAGGAGGTCCCACTTATACGCGGTTAGGTTCCCGGATTGCTGTACAGGGGGGCCCCGCTTATACAGCAGTTTGGTTCCAGGTACTGTTGTACAGGGGACCCCCCCCCTTTAACCAAAGGTTTGGTTCCGGGTTTTGCTGTACAGGGGGCCCCGCTTTATATAGCAGGTTAGGTTCCTTTGGGTTCCTGACGGAGGACCCCGCTTATACGCGGGTTTGGTTCCTGGCTTCTGCGACAGGAGGGCCCCCCCCTTTTACAGCGGTTAGGTTCCTGGCTTTTGCTGTACAGGGGGCCCCGTTTTATAGCAGGTTAGGTTCCTGGCTTCTCGTAGAGCGAAAATCGTTGCAAAATGAATCAAGCCTTTTTTCACTTTCAAATGAATAAAAAACCAAAAAAATAAAAATGGGTATAACTGATAAAAGCTGTATTAGCGAAGCGTAAAAAGGAAGCCTGTAAAGCGAAAATGACGAGACTTTTTCCCCGATTCAGAGACTTCTCCCTGATGCAAAGAGACCCATGTTGTTTGAACACTCCTCCCTGATGCATAATGAGACTCCCTGATGCATGAGACACCTCCCTGAGCATGACTTCCCCATGCACAAAAAATTTTTTTCCTGATGCAGAGACTCCCTTTCCCGATGCCGGACTTCTTCCTGGCACGGAAAAACTCTCCCCTATCGAGACTCCCCCCCTGGTGCACGAGACTCTCTGGGGCACAAGACTCTCCCGCGCAAAAAACTCTCACCACAACCTTCGGGGACCCAGTGAGCAGGGGGGGGGCGGAGGGGGGGGGGAATATCATAATTAGAGTACAGACACGGTTGGTTTTAAGGGTTTGCAGGAAACAAGACATTGTTTCCTGACGTGGTTTTTATCAATGAAAACCGCGCTGGAGCTTTTGGCAATTTACCGACGCCTTCCCCTGACTTACCCTTCTAAAACCCCCTTTTAAAAAATTATGGTTTTGTTATCCACCAGACACAAGTAAGATTATATTAAGTCGCTGTCCCAAAACAAACAAGTAAGTTGTTTCCGCGAGTCAATCAAATCTTGACTCGTACGACTTGATCCGAATGGCACTTTTTAAAAATTTTAGGTGTCCCCTAATGGGTCCGGGGAGCGCAAACACTGAGGTCCCGGGGTTTATCCCTGGTACGGGTGGAAAAAAATAGGGCCTGTTTTCCTTAACCTACTGCCATGCCCACCCACAATAAAACAGGGACCCGGGGTTATCGATGGTGTAGGGGCATTTTTTGGGGAAAAAAGAGCTTTCCTTTACAGTATGTCACGATGTCAGAATGGTCTCTAAAGTTGTATATGTACTTGTAGAAAAAAGATTATTAATTTTTATTTTATTATTATTATTAAAAATTTTTATTTTTAAATACCTAGGAAACCAACCAAACAAAAGAAAAGGGGAAAAAAATCAGGGTAAGGACCAGGTACAAGAAAACGGGATAAGGACCAAAGGTACAAGAATCAGGGGTAAGGCCAGTACAAAATCAGGATAAGGACCGGACAAGAAATCGGGGAAAAGCCCCGGTACAGAACAGGGATAAGGAAACCCGGACAAGAACGGTAAGGACCAGGGACAAAATCAGGGATAAGGACCCCTACAAAATCAGGGGTAAGGACCCGGGGAAAAAATTAACAAGGACCAAAATGGCGAAAGGAAAAAGCAGGCCAAGGAAATCACACCACGTCATCTTTATCACTGAGAGGTGTGGGGGCCACGGGGTACACGCAGCTTCAACCCCAGGGGACGACAAACTAGGCCCGGAAAGCATCGTAGTGTCCTAGATATGGGCACGAAAAAACACTGGGGGACAACACTAATACAGTGGTGCAAAGAACACAACACTGGCGGGCAACACTAAACAGTTGCCACAACACAAACAGGGGGACAACACTAAACAGTGGTGCAAACACAACACTGGGGACAAACTAATAAAGTGGTGCACGAACACAAACAACTAAAAGTGGTGGGAAAAACCCAACGTGGCCCAAAAGTACGACTGGCGGACAACAAAACGTACGTGGGGGACAACAGTACGACAGTGGGGGGCAAACACGACAGTGGTGGACAACACTACGCACAGGTGGAACAAAAAACTACTCACGGGTGGACAAAAACAATACGGTGGACAAAAATACTACAGTGGCGGACAACACTAGTACATGGTGTACAACAGTACTAAATGGTGGGCAACAGTACTTAGTGGGGGACAACAAGCACAGTGGTGGACAAACAATCACATGGGGGACAACACTTCGTACGGGTGGACAACATACGTACAAC
Source organism: Cherax quadricarinatus (assembly GCF_026875155.1). NCBI lineage: Eukaryota > Metazoa > Arthropoda > Malacostraca > Decapoda > Parastacidae > Cherax > Cherax quadricarinatus. The sequence goes on along the minus strand of NW_026479082.1, from coordinate 42,153 downwards.
ACTTGTCATCAAATTTGTAATGAAAACTTCGCCAAATTATGCTAAAACACACTCATCAATTACGTATGTACACACTGCTGATCAAAAACTAGTACACACTTCTCAAACAAAAACTACGTAAACCCCCTTTGGTCAGGGTGACGGGGGTGGGGGACTTGGGGGTGCTGTTGAGTGGGAGGGGGGGGGTTGACTATGGTGGTGTGTTGTTTGTTGGTTGATGAGTTGGTTATTGGTAGGTGGGGGGACTGTTATTTATGTTGGTTTTGATAGTTGTTTGGGGGGTACTTTGAGGGGGTTGGTAGGTTATGGGCTTGGGGGATGTTTAGCTTTGGGGTGTTGATTGGTGTCGGTGGGGTGGGTATGGATTGGTTTGTATCGCCATTCAGATGTGTAGGGAATGGAGCTGCTGGGGTGGGGTACTGTAGGTTTTTTCTTTGGTTGTTGGGTTGGAGTGGCGGTTTTTGTGGTTGGAGGGTGATAGTTTAGGAGGACATGTTTGTTTTTATTGTGTTTTTGTATGAATTGTTGGTTGCTGGGTACGGGGGGTGGTGAGGTTGGGGTTTTTTCATTGCGTTTGTGGGGGAAGGTTCATTGCTACGGTGGTTGGTCTCGAGTTTGCGGTTGGGGGTGTGTGTGGGTGTTGCTTCGACTGTGGTGGGGTTGTATGGTGGTGTGTGATGTGGGTGGCTTGTTTTGGGTGGGTTTGGTGTTGGGGGGGATAGTTTCTGTTGGGGTGTGATATTCTGGAGTGTTTTGTGTTGGGTTGTGCGGGAAGGGGTGGTGCTGTATGTGTGTGTGTTGGTGTTTTATGGGGGTGATGGATTGCTGAAGTGCTTTATATATTTTAATTAATATTTTAATAATTAAAAATAAATTTTTTGTAATTATAATAAATTACTTTATTCAATTTACTTATTTTTATATTTTTATATTTATTTAATTAATTTTATTTAATTTTATTTTTTATTAAATATTATTAATTTTTTCAATAATGAATTCTTTTTTCAATATTTTCATTTAACATTTTTTTCTATTTCATTATATTTTTTCATTATTTTAATATTTTTTTATTAATTAAATTATTAATATTTTTATTTTAATATTACACAATGACTCATCATTTACGTTCGTAAACAATGCTCATCGCAATTTCGTAAGTACACACTGCATCAATTTACTTTACCGTTCACAATGCTCATCAAAAAATTTAAAACTTGTTGTTTTACGTTACACAGTGACATCAATTACTTACGACACACTGCTCATCAATTTCGTACGTATCAACTGCATCAATTTCTTAAGTACCACAATGTCTCTTCAATTACATTTAGTACACATGCTCATCAATTACGTACGTTCACATGCTCATCAATTAGTACGTACTACACTGATCATCAATTAAGTACGTAAAACTGCTCATCAATAACTTACGTAAACCTGCTCATCAATTACGTACGTACACACTGCATCACTTTACGTACCACTGTCATCTTTACGTACGTACCACACTGGGATCACTTTACGTTCACATGCTCATCAATTAAGTAACGTACACACTGCTCATCAATTAGTACGTACACAATGCTATCAATACGTACGTACACACTGACTCATCATTTACGTATGTAACACTGCTCATCAATTAAACCGGTTACAGTACACACTGCCTCATCAATTACGTATGTACACCACTGCTCATCAATCTACTTACGTCACCACTGCTCATCAATTAAGTAGGTACAAACTCGCTCATCCAATCACTATCAGCACAGCAATGATTTTATAAACATTACCAGTATGGCTATAATAATAAAAAATTGTTTTTTAAAAATAATAATAATAATAATAATAATATGTGCATGGTGAATGGGGCTAAGTGTAGCAATACTGAGTGTTGCTGAGGACACTTTCATAGTGTACTAAAACACAGGGTTAGTGTTGCTGGTGGACCACTTATCATAGTGTTCTAACACAGTCGTGTGTTGCTGAGGTACACTTATCTAGATGTCACTAAACAGTGTAGTGTTGCTGAGGTCCAATTATCATAGTGTAGTCGTTGCTAAGGACACTTACATAGTGTAGTGTTGTAAGGACATTATCATAGTGTATTAAACACAGTGTAGTGTTGTGGGAAATTATTCATAGTGTAGTGTTGCTTAGGACACTTATCTAGTGTACTATTCAAGGTGTAGTTGCTGAGGACACTTATAATATTTTTATAACACGTGTGTGTTCCTGAGGACACTTATCATTAGGTACTAACACAGTTGTAGTGTTGATGTGGAAACTTATCATAGTTGTAGTGTTGCTAAGGACATTATCATAGATGATAGTGTTGCTAAGGACACTTATCATAGTGTAATAACAACAGTGTTAGTGTTGCTGAGGAAAACTTTATCATAGTGTAGTAGTTGCTAAGGACACTCTTTCATAGTGTACTTAACACTGTGTGTGTTGCTTGAGGACACCTTATCCATAGTGTACTAACACAGTGTTGTAGTGTTCCTGAGGACAACTTATTAATAGTGTACTAACCACAGTGTAGTTGTTGCTGTGGGACAACTTTTCATAGTTGTTAGTGGTGATAAGGACGACTTATCTTGTGTAATAACACAGTGTAGTGTTGCTGAGGACACTTATCATAGTGTACTAACGCAGTGTAGTGTTGCTGAGGACACTTATCATAGTGTACTAACACAGTGTAGTGTTGCTGAGGACACTTATCATAGTGTACTAACACAGTGTAGTGTTGCTGAGGACACTTATCATAGTGTACTAACACAGTGTAGTGTTGCTGAGGACACTTATCATAGTGTACTAACACAGTGTAGTGTTGATGAGGACACTTATCATAGTGTAGTGTTGCTGAGGACACTTATCATAGTGTACTAACACAGTGTAGTGTTGCTGAGGACACTTATCATAGTGTACTAACACAGTGTAGTGTTGCTGAGGACACTTATCATAGTGTACTAACACAGTGTAGTGTTGCTGAGGACACTTATCATAGTGTACTAACACAGTGTAGTGTTGATGAGGACACTTATCATAGTGTAGTGTTGCTAAGGACACTTTCATCAGTGTACTAACACAGTGTAGTGTTGTGAGGACTCCTTATCATTTGTTGTACTTATCACAGTGTAGTGTTGCTGAGGACACTTATCATAGTGTAGTGTTGCTAAGGACACTTATCATAGTGTACTAACACAGTGTAGTGTTGCTGAGGACACTTATCATAGTGTACTAACACAGTGTAGTGTTGCTGAGGACACTTATCATAGTGTAGTGTTGCTAAGGACACTTATCATAGTGTACTAACCAGTGTATGTGTTGTGAGGAAAACTTATCTAGTTGTACTAACACCAGTAGTAGATTTGCTGAGGACACTTATCATAGTGTACTAACACAGTGTAGTGTTGATGAGGACACTTATCATAGTGTACTAACACAGTGTAGTGTTGCTGAGGACACTTATCATAGTGTACTAACACAGTGTAGTGTTGTAAGCGACATTACCATAGGTGTACTAACACAGTGTAGTGTTGTGAGGACACTTATCATAGTGTACTAACACCAGTGTTGTGTTGCAATTGAGGGAAATAACTTTATCATAGTGTAGTGCTTGCCTCAAGGAAACTTATCTTAGTGTTGTGTGCTAGGACACTTATCATAGTGTACTACACAGTGTAGTGTTGCTGAGGAACTCTTATTCATAGTGTACTAACACAGAGTGTGTTGCTGAGGACACTTATCATAGTGTACTAACACAGTGTAGTGTTTGTGCTGTGGACACTTTCATAGTGTAGGTGGTGCGGAGGACATTATCATAGTGTAGTTGTTGCTGTGGACAATTAATCATTGTGTACTAACACAGTGTTGTAGTGTTGATTGAGGACACTTATAGTGTTGCTGAGGTACAACTTATAGTGTAGTGTTGCTGAGGACACCTTATCTTGGTGTTGTAGTGTTTGCTGAGGTACACTATCATAGGTGTAGTGTTGCTGAGGACACTTATCTTAGTGTCCTAACACAGTGTTGTGTTGATGAGGGACACTTATTGTGCTAGCTGTTGCTGAGGACACTTATATTGTAGGTGTTTGCTGAGTGACACTTATCTTAGTGTAGTGTTGCTGAGGAATTATCATTGTGTAGGTGTTGCTGGAGGACACGCTTCAGAGTGTATTGTGTGCTGAGGAACAGCTTATCATAGTGTTACTAAAACTGTGTTGTGTTTTGCTGAGGACATTATCATAGTGTTGTGTTTGCTGAGGACACTTATCATAGTGTACTAACACTGTGTAGTGTTGCTCGAGGACACTTATCATAGTTATACTAAAACTGTGTAGTGTTGCTGAGGACAGTTATCTCATAGTGTACTAACAACTGTATAGTGTTGATGGAGGACACTTATCATAGTGTAATAACACAGTTGTAGTTGGTTGCTGAGGACACTTATTCATAGTGTAACTAACACAGTTGTAGTGTTGTACTGTTGGGACACTTATCATCAGTGTACTAACACAGTGTAGTGTTGCTGAGGACCAATTATCATTGTGTATAACTCAGTATAGTGTGATGAGGACACTTATCAAGTTGTTCCTAACACACAGTGTTGTGTTGATTGAGGGTCACTTATCATAGTGTAATAACAACAGTTATAGTGTTGCTCGAGGAGCATCTTATACATAGTGTAATAACACAGTATAGATGTTGATGAGGACACTTATCATAGTGTACTAACACTAGGTAGTGTTGCTGAGGACACTTATCTAGTGTACTAACAACAGTATAGTGTTGCTGAGGACACTTATTCATAGTGTACACTAACACAGTTATGTGTTGATGAGGCACTTCTTCATAGTGTACTAACACTGTATTGTTATAGTGTTGATGAGGACACTTATCATAGTGTACTAACACAGTGTATTGTTGATGAGGGAAACTAATCATAGTGTAATAACACAGTATTGTGTTGATGAGGACATTACTATTAGTTGTACTAACACAGTATAGTGTTGTTGAGGACAACTTATCATAGCTGTTACTAACACAGTGTAGTGTGATAGGACACTTATCATAGTTTGTGTTGCTAAGGACACTTATCATAGTGTACTAACACAGTGTAGTGTTGCTGAGGACACTTATCATAGTGTACTAACACAGTGTAGTGTTGACTGAGGACACTTATCATAGTGTACTAACACAGTGTAGTGTTGCTAGAGGACACTTACATTAGCTGTACTAAACAAAGTGTAGTGTTGTTGAAGGGACACTTATCATAGTTGTAATAACAACAGTGATAGTGTTGCTGAGGAACTTTTAATAGTGTTAGTAGTTGCTAAGGACACTTTTCATTAGTGTAGTGTTGCTAAGGGGACACTCTATCATAGTGTACTAACACAGTATAGTGTTGATGAGGACAGTATCATAGTTTTAGTGTTGATAAGGACATTATCATAGTGTACTAAAACAGGTAGTGCTTGTTGCGGAACTTATCATAGTGTTAAGTGTTGCTAGGACACTTATCATAGTGTAGTGCTTGCTAGCGGGCACTTATTCATAGTGTAGTGTTGCTAAGGACACTTATATAGTGTACTACCACAGTGTTAGTGTTGTTGTCGGAACTTATCATAGTGTAGTGTTGACTAAGGTCACTTATCATTGTGGAGTGTTTGCTAATGGGACACTTATCTTTGTGTAGTGTTGCTAAGGACAACTTATCATAGTGTACTAACACAGTGGGTAGTGTTGTTAGGACACTTATCATAGTGTTAGTGTTGCTAAGGGGGACCTTATCTAGTGTACTAAAACAGGGTAGTGTTGTGAGGACTTATCATAGTGTACTAAAACAGTTTAGTGTTGTGAGGGACACTTATCCATAGTGTAGGGTTGACTAAGGGACACTTATCATCGTATAATTACAATGTAGTGTTGCTGAGGACACTTATCATTGTGTACTAAAAATGTGTGTGTTGCTGAGGACACTTAGCTAGTCGTACTAACACGTGTGTAGTGTTGCTTGGGTCACTTATCATAGTGTACTAACACAGTATAGTGTTGCTGAGGACACTTATCATAGTGTACTAACACAGTGTAGTGTTGATGAGGACACTTATCATAGTGTACTAACACAGTGTAGTGTTGCTGAGGACACTTATCCTAGTGTTATAACACAAGTAGTGTTGGTGAGGACACTTATCATAGTGTAGTGTTGATCAGGACACCTTATCTTAGTGTTGTGTTGCCTAAGGATACTCTATCATAGTGTAACTAACACAGTTAGTGTTGCTGAGGACACTTATCATAGTTGTACTACACAGTGTGTAGTGTTGCTGAGGACACTTATCATAAGTGTACTAACCCAGCTGTAGTGTTGCTGTGGGTGGAGGACAACTTATCAATAGTGTACTAACACAGTTATAGTGTTGATGAGGGACACTTATCATAGTGTACTAACTCAGTTGTAGTTGTTGATGAGGAAACTTATAATAGTGTACTAAACACAGTTAGTTGTTGCTGAGGACACTTATTCATGTGTACTAACACAGTATAGTGTTGATGAGGACACTATCATAGTTGCTACTAACACAGTTCTAGTGTTGCTGAGGACACTTATCATAGTGTACTAACTCAGTGTAGTGTTGCTGTGGACACGTTCATAGTGTAGTGTTGCTGAGGACACTTATATAGTGTACTATACACAGTGTCAGTAGTTGCTGAGGAAAATTATCATAGTGTACTTACACAGTGTAGTGTTGTGAGGAACACTTATCATAGTGTCAGATGTTGCCTGAACAGGACACTATAATTGTTTCTAACACAGTTGTTGTGTTGCTGAGGACACTTATCATAGTATACTTACACAGTGTAGTGTTGCTGAGGACACTTATCATAGTGTACTAACAGTGTAGTGTTGATGAGGGCACTTATCATAGTGTAGTGTTGCTGAGGACACTTATCATAGTGTACTAACACAGTGTAGTGTTGCTGAGGACACTTATCATAGTGTAGTGTTGCTAAGGACACTTATCATAGTGTACTAACACAGTATAGTGTTGATGAGGACACTTATCATGTGTACTAAAACTCAGTGTAGTGTTGCTGAGGAACACTTTTCATAGTGTACTAACACAGTGTAGTGTTGTTTGAGGACACTTATCATAGTGTACTAAACTGCGTGTAGTGTTGCTCGCTGGAATCTTATCTTGTGTACCTAACACAGTTGTTTGTGTTGCTGAGGACACTTATCACAGTGTACTAACACAGTGTAGTGTTGTGAGGAATACTTATTCTAGTGTAGTGCTTGCTGAGGACATTATCATCGTGTGTACTAACACAGTGTAGTGTTGATGAGGACATTATATATAGTGTGTGTTGCTGAGGGACTTTATCTTTGTTGTATAAACAGTGTTGTGTTGATTGAGGACACTTATCATAGTGTAATGAGTGTTGTGAGGGACAATTATCATAGTGTACATAACACAGTTGTAGTGTTGCTGTGGACACTGATCATAGTTGTACTAACACTGTGTAGTGTTGCCTGAGGTATATTATCATAGTGTACTACACTGTGTAGTGTTGATACCCACCATCCCAACTCAACTCCAAAAGCCTGGAGCACTCGCGATGCATTCTGACAACTCAACAGCTCTGATCTCCCCCTATATCTTATCTACACAGGGAAGACCCTACTGTGCATTGACCTACCAAAAACGTAGAACGGATAGCTGATGATATGAGAACCACCACCTACACGACAGACTGCCTTATCTGTAAGCCAACTACGTAAAAAATGGCGATGCCATGGAGGTCCAGAAAGCCCCTGCCCAACCCACCCAGCAGGCGTCTCTTTTTCATCCTGTGCTAACCCCCCGGGGCAGGAATCCCCATCACAAACAAACGACAACAGGACGTTCGTTGGCCAAAACCCTCACTCCTTTCTTGGTTACTTTTCTCTTGCCACCTCGTCACTTCAAGACTTCATTGAACGGGTTCGCTCTCTCCGTCTGTAAGATCGTAGTCATGACGTGAGTCCTCTTCACCAATGTCCCTCTTGATGATATCCTTGATTTCTTAGAGAGAATGGCCCTGGAAGGGTTTTTTCATTCTCCTATCCCCACTGATGATCTTTCTTTGATCTGATCCGCCTCTGGTGTGGACTCTAAACTCCTTTTCCTTCCAAGGGAAATTTTTTCTTCAACTTCGGTGGTCGCTATGGGCTCTCCTCTCTCTCCTGTCCTATGCTAATCTTTACATGAATACTTCGAGACTGTTCTTCTCTACCTCGATGTGAAACCTTCACTCTGGGCCTTCGCTATGTGGATGACATCTTTGCTCTGTGGCCTCATGACTCCAGTCTCTTCAACCTTTTCTTGAAGCTCTAAATAATCTTGCCCCTTCATTAAGTTTAAAGCTGAATGTGGAATCTAATTCCTTGCTTCCTTTCCTTGATGCCCATGTCCACCGACTCAGGATCAGGTTTTTCATTTTCCGTTTACCGTTAAACCTATGCATGCAGTGGCATGTAACATTCACTACTTTTCCTTCATGCTTCCCTGTCCAAGAAAAGTGTTCTTATCTCCTCTTGTCTTCCGTGCCCTCCGCATCTGTGATCCTCAGTTCCTTCAGCAGAAATTTCCACTCTTCATAATTCGTTCTCCCGTTTGGCTACCCGCTTCCAATTTTCATAGACTCTGCCTCTCACGTGCGTAAACGCAATTTCTTCTCTACCAAACCCTTTCTTTGTCTTTACTTTCATTTTTTGGGGAACCTCTTCTATCCTCTGCCTTCCCTACATTTCCGGTCTTCTATCTCAACGATTCTCTACGTCCCTTAGGACATCAAGCATACCTTCCGCCAGACTAACACTCTTCGCATAATCTCGTTCATACCTCTCCTTTCCTCTACAGATGTTCCTGGTGCTACCACTATTTCAGCTCCACCTGTCCTCTTCAATACTTCGGTGAATAACTGGTCGATTCCTTTCTGACAGGAACTTAGAGAGCACAAAATAGTGTTTGTTTTGGCCGACACTAACAATGCTCTTTTCTTGTCCACGCAGAGATCATAGCCACTCCTATTTTGATGGTCCTACTGCTAAAACTGTCTTCCCTACTTCCAACTCGAACAGTCGCCGTCTAGTTGAATCCTCTCTAATACACAACTTTCATTGTATGAACCTTAGCCTGGCTTGTCTCTGTCAGATGCCTTCCTCTCCACTACATTGTAATATGCTCCAAACTTCAGAACACCCGTGATTAAACCTGAATCCTCATTTTTTTTCTTTTTCTTTTTCTTCTTCTTCTTTTCCCCTCTTCCTCTTTCCTTTTCTCCTCTGGGTTGGCTTTCTCTCTCCTGTCTCGTGTTTCTTGTTCCTTCTTTTTTTATTTATTTCACCACTTCCCCTTTTCCACGCACCTTCTGTGCGCTTGCTTCTCCTATGTGGGCATCTAGCTCTCTTGCAGTGCTCCCCTTCCTTTGTTTTGACTGCTCGTCTTCCTTATTACCATTCTACTACCTCTTCTTCTTCTACTACATAATTCAACTACTGATGAAATTGGGACACATGTGGGAGTCTGGTTGTCTTTGTTGTGGAAGTTTCGCCATCCAGTGGCTGCTGGATGGCGATAACGTTACGATGGGGATGCCCGGGTGTTGTGCATGTGTATTATTTCATCTGTCGGTATTATATTAAATTCTTGTACTACTACTACTACTACTACCACCACCACCTCTTCCTGCCTATATATAGCACGTCCTGCTCCACTCTCTGGTTAGTGTGACTTTGTCAATGGTCCAAGTCGGTCCAGAAAACTTCCGTCGTAAGCTTCTCTCTTTTTATGTGGGGTTATTTGTTATTACTGTGACTGAAGAAATACTTTCGTAACATCCCTGTTGATTCATCTCATGTCTTCAACTTCCATGTGGACCCCTTGTTTGTTGTGTCCCTTCTCTGGAACATCTTGCCTCTGCCCACCTTGTCGATTCCTCTCTGTATTTTATATGTTGTTTTCACATCCCCTCCTATTCTTCCTGTCTTCCAGTGTCGTCAGGTCGATTTCCTTAACCTCTCACTCGTAAGAATACTCCTCCCCGTAGCAAACCTTTTGCACTTTCTCTAGTTACAACTTTCCTTACATGCTTGCTAGGTGAGGGTTTCAATCTGGTGACCGCGTACTCCAATTCGGCCCATTGTACACAATATACAGGGTCCTGAATGATTCCTTATTTAGATGTCGTAATGCTGCTCTAGGTTTGCCAGGCGCCCATATGCTGCAGTCGTTATTTGGTTGATGTGCGCCTCAGATTGTGTCGGTATGAATGCTCACCTCTTGATCGTTTTTCCTTAAGTGAGTTTTGCTGCCTTTGACCTCCTAGGACTATACTCCGTCTGCGGTCTTCCTTTGTCCTACCCAAACTTCATGATTTGCAATTGTTGTATTATTAAATGCAAGAAGCTATTTGCCGAACAGGCTTGCGGCCTGTCCATAATCTCCTTGTTGTTTCTCGATCCTCGCACATTTGTATTCCTTTCATAGCTTCACACTGACCTGCAAACAGGGTCGCCTCTGTATCTAGTCTTCCTGTCATGTCATTTCACAGTCTGGAAAACAACACCGGGCTTGGAATGACCCTTGTAAACCCCACTCGCACATGCCGCACTCTAACGCTTTAACCACGTACCAAAAACACTTGTTTCCTGCCTTTTAGGCTTACGCTGATCAAGTGCAATATTTTCCCTGTTTTGTGGCCGTTTCTCTAGCTTTTCAACCAGTCTCTTGTGAGCTAATAGCTCTGACAAAGTCTTCTTGCAATAAAGAAGTTGCAGAGACCATCCCTCTCTCTTTCTGTTTTACTTCTCGTAGACTCTCAGAGGTTTGTAATACAGGATTTTCCATCATTGAGCCTTGCTAGTTGTCCTGTTCTTATCCCATTCCTTTTCTCTGATGCTCCACCAACTCTTCTCCTGATACTATTCTTCGTCGACTTTACAGTAATGTTCGAGTCAGTGACAATGGTCTGTAGTTCACTGCTGCTTGGCCTGTCTCCTTTCTTAAAAAGAGGGGACTACATTTGCTGTCTTCCATACCTGAACAGTTCTCCTATTTCAATAGACTTTATTAAAGATTGTTGTCAGCGGCGTACCACCAGTGCGTCTGTCCTCTTTCTCAGGACCCAAGGAGAGACCTTATCAGGGACCAACGTCCTTCGAGATCATTAGTTTGCCTAGAGGTTCTTCGCCTCCTCCTCGGTTTTGTGTAAAGTGTGCGTGAATATAGACTTAAATATTGAGCTGAGCTCATTTATACTTCATGTTTCGCTCCATATGAGTTTCATCTCCTTCCTTCTTAGCTTGATTTACCTGGTCCTTGACTGTTTGTTTTTCCTCATAATTTAGCTGCATAACAACCTGAGTTGGCTTTTGATGTTATGTCGTTCTCATATTGCCGATGGGTCCATCTCCTTATTCATGAAATATTCGTTTTTTGGCTCTTTGACTCAGTCCTTTTTTTATGAGTCATTTACCTTCAGTACTTTTTTCCACGTTTTAGCACACGAATTGGCTTTAATCTCTCCTCATCTCCGATGTAAACAATGGAGCTCCATGTTTCGTAGTCACTTTGTAGGACGCTTATTCTCTTCTCCGTGCAACTTTGTGGTCAAATGTTCCGTCATTAATTATTGTCTTCTCCTTTAGCTATGTTTCCATTGTACCTCATATAGAATTGCCACATGCTATGTAGTCCTTTTATTGAAGTGTAGCTTCTCCTGTCTATTGCCGTTTCACTCTCCACTGCAACTCTAGAATTGTATACGAAAGCTCAGGACCATGAGATCACTAGAGCGAGGGCCTTTTTATGTTATATCCCCTATGTTGAACTTTCCAAAGGATACACGAGGTCTAGCTTATAGTTCTTCCTCTCCTCCTCTCTGGTTGTGGACCGAATTATGCTAGAAGCATGAAGTTTTAAAGCACGCCTCCAGCATCTTAGCCATCCAACGTCTTTGTTCCCGCATGTGGATCAGGTTTCCACCAGTCAATCTCTTGTTGAAATCCCGGACTAGATAACATTGCCTACCCATCTGGACCTTTCTTACACCTCGGCTTGTGTGTCCATAATCGCCTATGTGTCTTTGTCATGGTCTCCCTGCGCTCGGGGGCGATTGTACAATCACTTGTCTCATCACTTTTGGACCCTGGTCTGAGTACGGTGCATGAGTACAGTGAGATACAGAGTAAGGAAATGTAAAACACCTGACGAGAAAGTGCAGGGAAAAACAGAGAAGTTCGTACAAAGGAACAAGAGAGAAAATAATGGAAGACCAGAATGAGACCGTGGTTTACTAGGATATGTGAAAAGGGGGTGGGGGGGCCCCCCACCCCCCACAGCCATGGTTTGCTGAGCTTGGGAAAAAGTACAGAAGGCAAATGAATCAGAAAAACAAGGAAATGGTAACCAAATGGTCAGAAACAAATAATCATATAAGAGCAACGGTTGAGCCAAATCTGACCCAGGTTGTTATTAAGCCACATTAGGAGAAGAACATACAGTCAAGGACAGCTAATCAGGCTAAGAAAGGAAGGAGGGAAGCTCATAAGAGCGACCAGCAAGTATGGTGTAGTGCTCAACAGAATATTGAAGGAGGTATTCTATGTACTCATCTGTTCTCTTCTATCCAGTCATCCCATCTCAAAAACTTCATTGGTTTTTAATGGCAGTTGCAAATCCATCTCCCATCTGTTTACATATAGTCTTTCACTCTGAGATCTGATATCGGTTGGGAAGATCACTTCTGTTATCACCCTATAAGTGTTCGTCTCTATCCCTGGCGATACGTTACTGTGTTTATTGTCAGGGTTGACCACTATTCACTCTTTATCTTGATATTCATCTGACGTTGGTTGTACCATACCTGTCAGTCTTCCTTTCCAGTACTGTATTCTGGAAGGAGAGGGGTTGGTACAGGCTGTGCATACGAAATTAGGGCTGGGTATTAGGGAAGGCTGCGACCGATGGTAGTTTTTGGGCTATGGGAGGTCGGGGACTGGGGTTGTGGTGTAGTGTGGGCTTGTTTCTGGTTATTGCTACTCACCTAATTATGGTTTGCACGGTCGATTCATAGCTCTGGCCCGCCTCTTGAACTGGTCGCTACTAGGTCGAATTACCTCAGGGTTTTTCATATTATGAACAATTTCTCTCTTGAATGTCAGTTTAACTAGGCGATTTTTTCCCTCAAGTACCCCCAAGTCTCTGAAAATTTGTCTAACTAGAACATGTCCTCTTCTGTTATTTGCAATTATATCTCAATCTCTCCCCCCTCCTTCCCTTGTCTCCTTTCATCATAGGTTCACTTCTGCACCTCATGATGCACATGAACATTGTAAGGTGACTTCTCGACTCTCCTCTTTCCAATATTTTCCCCTCCATATCTATGGATCAATTTTAGCATCTTTTCATCGTGTTTTCCTTTATGGTTCCCAGACATCCTAGTGGCCTGATATCACTTCTGCATCGGTACTTATCTCATTCCCCTTTTTGTCCTCGCTTGTCCACTGATGGTCAATTCCAGCATCTTGATCCTATTGGGTCTCGTATCTGTATCCTACTTCGATTTCTAATTCTTTTTCAAGGCTCTGCTCTTTACCTCAAGCAGCTACAGCTCATAATCTCCAATTTTATGCATCTGTTTAGATATCTCTCATCATTGTGTTGTAAAAACTCGTTTAGTAATTTTTCCATTCTAGTACCAGGTGTTCTTAAGCCTTCTGCCCATGATTCTTTTTCTCAGACCAGCTATTCCCAGTTCCTTGCTTCTCCATCCACCTTTTGGGAAACCATATTGATTTTTAGTGGGGGTGTCGTGCGTGGTTAGAGTGTTCTGTAAGGTCTTCACCTATTTGTGGTTGCAGGGTCAATACATGGCTCTTGGCCCGCCTCTTCACTTATTGCTACTAGGTCCTATCTATCCATACTCATGAGCTTTATCATACCTCGTCTATATAAACAATGTATGGTTCGTGCCTCACTACATCATTGCCGATTATTCCACTTCCTGACAACTCTAAGACTAAAGAAATCGCTTCCTAACATCTCTTTAACTCATCAAAGTCTTCAGCGAGGTGCCAATTGTGAGTGTATGTGTGTGTGTGTGTGTGTGTGTGGTGTGTGTGTGTGTCGTGTGTGTGGTGTGTGTTGTGTGTGTGTATGTGTTAATGTGATGTGTGTATGTGTGTCGTGGTGTGTGTGTGTCTGTGTGTGTGAGGGAGCAGTGTGTGTGTATGTGTATGTGTGTGTTATGGTCACCTATTGTAGTGCAGGCATCGTTCACCGGCTCCTGGCACCGCATCCTTCGCCTTATCGTATTTTTTCTTAAAGCTATGTGATGAAAAAAAGCTATGTGTTAACCCCCCCCCCTTGCTTCCTGTGTCCCTTCTGTGAAACATTCTGTCCTTTCCACCGTGTCAATACCTCTCAGTATTGCTCATGCCGTTCTCATGTTTTTCTATCCCTCCCGTCCTCCAGTTTTTTCTCAGGTTGTTTTCCATAATTAACTCTCCTCGTAGGACATACTAACTTTACTTAAGGGATAGGTCTTGTTGCAATCCTTTGCACTTTCTCTAATTTCTTGAAAATGCTTGGACCAGGAGTGGGTTCCATTCCGGTGCTTTGACTTTCACAGTGAATTTCATACACAGTATTATACTCACCTAAGATCCTTGTAACTGAGTGAAGTCTGCAGACTTTGGCCCCACTTTGCACTTGGTAAATACTGGAGCTAGTTGTTTGAAACAGGGTTGAACCCTATCCAGATCTTTTTGTGGTCCTTGTGTTGGAAAAGTTCATTAAATAAGAGTGGAAAACTGAATGACTGGTGGAGGAAGTAAGACTGGTAGTATACCTGTTCAGATGGGGTATCGTGAGCAGTTACTTTTAACCCCCCCCTCCATCATCAATGGGGTGAGAGTTCAATAAGGGGATCCTTGTTTGGCAGAGTTTGAGTCACTGACTCCCTGCTGCATCAAGTCTGTAAGTATAAAACCCACTCTTAGTTAGTTATTTTCTGTTTATTATTTTTTTTTAAATTAATAGAGACAAAAGTTACATTCATGTAGGATTTTTTTAACTTTGTTTGGACTTGGATACAATACGTTTTTAAGATAATATTTGGTATTCATCATTTCTCATAAAGGCCTTTGACCTATCATGTGAATGATTTCCTTGCTGGATGTAATTCATTTTTTATTTACTTCTTATCAATGCTGAATGATTGTGTCAAGACAGGAAGACGAGATCGAGCAGCAAGATCTAATAAGAGACCAGGAACTGAAGAATTTATCGTCGTGGAACTCTGTTGTTCCTTCATCTTTGGTTCACGTTACACATCATTACGAGGACCTTTACTGAGCCATTCCATAATATCATCAAAGGCCGCATCTTGGGAATTTTTGCTGTTGTTCCTTCACATTTGCTTTAGAACTTCACTCCTGTGCAGGTTCAAAGGCCATCATTTGAGACTGTTTTTTCTCTTCCCACCAGGTCAGACGCTAATAATCTCGGCAAACACTGAGGGAAACTTACCTTGTTCTTTATACTCTATTTGCCGATTTTCAGGTTCACTACATTGCAGCAGCTAGCTCCCTTACCTTAGCTGCTAGCTGAACACCTTTTAGGTATTGTAAACCGTCTGGAGTGGACTTCACAACAGTCTCGACCACTGTGACCTTACTTTCTCCCTCGTCCGTTACACTCCAGCAATTCCTGTGCGCTTGCCAATACAACGGTGACTGGAGAGCATCCTTTCTGTATCATAATAGCGTGTATTTATTTATTCATTTATCTTCCCACAATTTGCTTTAGTTAGGACGATTTCATGTTTGTTTTATATTTTAAGATTAATTGATATATTCAATAAAATTTGTTCTGTCTTGTTTGTTATAACCTTATTTTTTTTCTATGTTTCTTTTTAATAAGCAGAGGGAAGCTCCTTCAAAAACTCTTTGAGGATTGGAAAGGCCTTACACTTCACATCCTATCTGATCCTCATTCATTTGATTTCTCCCCATTAGCTTAAACATAGTCTGAAACAGGGGACACATCTGAATCTATCCCTTCTATTATGTCAGGAACAACAAACGACTCTCTTAACTGATCCTTGTGGAAACCCGGTCCTTCACAGGTGCCCACTCTGACACTCGTCATCGCACCATGATCAATAGTTTCCTTCTTGTCTGGATCATTGCATTTTCTTTTATTCTGCCTGCCATCTAGCTTTTGCATTAATCTTTGTAACTGTGTGGTAGCAAGGGTCGAAATACAGCTCCGGCCCCCTTTCTTTGCTCGGTCGCTACTGACCTATCTCTCCCACTCCATGAGCTTTATGGATCTTGGCTACACTACATTACTCTCCTAGGACTGTTCCACTTTCTGACAACTTTGACTGAAGGACATATTCCTAACAACTCTGTGACTTAGGTGAGTCTTCGATTAACATCTGTGACCTTGGGGGGTGTTGGTCAGGGTGACGGGGGTGGGGGACTTGGGGGTGCTGTTGAGTGGGAGGGGGGGGGTTGACTATGGTGGTGTGTTGTTTGTTGGTTGATGAGTTGGTTATTGGTAGGTGGGGGGACTGTTATTTATGTTGGTTTTGATAGTTGTTTGGGGGGTACTTTGAGGGGGTTGGTAGGTTATGGGCTTGGGGGATGTTTAGCTTTGGGGTGTTGATTGGTGTCGGTGGGGTGGGTATGGATTGGTTTGTATCGCCATTCAGATGTGTAGGGAATGGAGCTGCTGGGGTGGGGTACTGTAGGTTTTTTCTTTGGTTGTTGGGTTGGAGTGGCGGTTTTTGTGGTTGGAGGGTGATAGTTTAGGAGGACATGTTTGTTTTTATTGTGTTTTTGTATGAATTGTTGGTTGCTGGGTACGGGGGGTGGTGAGGTTGGGGTTTTTTCATTGCGTTTGTGGGGGAAGGTTCATTGCTACGGTGGTTGGTCTCGAGTTTGCGGTTGGGGGTGTGTGTGGGTGTTGCTTCGACTGTGGTGGGGTTGTATGGTGGTGTGTGATGTGGGTGGCTTGTTTTGGGTGGGTTTGGTGTTGGGGGGGATAGTTTCTGTTGGGGTGTGATATTCTGGAGTGTTTTGTGTTGGGTTGTGCGGGAAGGGGTGGTGCTGTATGTGTGTGTGTTGGTGTTTTATGGGGGTGATGGATTGCTGAAGTGCTTTATATATTTTAATTAATATTTTAATAATTAAAAATAAATTTTTTGTAATTATAATAAATTACTTTATTCAATTTACTTATTTTTATATTTTTATATTTATTTAATTAATTTTATTTAATTTTATTTTTTATTAAATATTATTAATTTTTTCAATAATGAATTCTTTTTTCAATATTTTCATTTAACATTTTTTTCTATTTCATTATATTTTTTCATTATTTTAATATTTTTTTATTAATTAAATTATTAATATTTTTATTTTAATATTACACAATGACTCATCATTTACGTTCGTAAACAATGCTCATCGCAATTTCGTAAGTACACACTGCATCAATTTACTTTACCGTTCACAATGCTCATCAAAAAATTTAAAACTTGTTGTTTTACGTTACACAGTGACATCAATTACTTACGACACACTGCTCATCAATTTCGTACGTATCAACTGCATCAATTTCTTAAGTACCACAATGTCTCTTCAATTACATTTAGTACACATGCTCATCAATTACGTACGTTCACATGCTCATCAATTAGTACGTACTACACTGATCATCAATTAAGTACGTAAAACTGCTCATCAATAACTTACGTAAACCTGCTCATCAATTACGTACGTACACACTGCATCACTTTACGTACCACTGTCATCTTTACGTACGTACCACACTGGGATCACTTTACGTTCACATGCTCATCAATTAAGTAACGTACACACTGCTCATCAATTAGTACGTACACAATGCTATCAATACGTACGTACACACTGACTCATCATTTACGTATGTAACACTGCTCATCAATTAAACCGGTTACAGTACACACTGCCTCATCAATTACGTATGTACACCACTGCTCATCAATCTACTTACGTCACCACTGCTCATCAATTAAGTAGGTACAAACTCGCTCATCCAATCACTATCAGCACAGCAATGATTTTATAAACATTACCAGTATGGCTATAATAATAAAAAATTGTTTTTTAAAAATAATAATAATAATAATAATAATATGTGCATGGTGAATGGGGCTAAGTGTAGCAATACTGAGTGTTGCTGAGGACACTTTCATAGTGTACTAAAACACAGGGTTAGTGTTGCTGGTGGACCACTTATCATAGTGTTCTAACACAGTCGTGTGTTGCTGAGGTACACTTATCTAGATGTCACTAAACAGTGTAGTGTTGCTGAGGTCCAATTATCATAGTGTAGTCGTTGCTAAGGACACTTACATAGTGTAGTGTTGTAAGGACATTATCATAGTGTATTAAACACAGTGTAGTGTTGTGGGAAATTATTCATAGTGTAGTGTTGCTTAGGACACTTATCTAGTGTACTATTCAAGGTGTAGTTGCTGAGGACACTTATAATATTTTTATAACACGTGTGTGTTCCTGAGGACACTTATCATTAGGTACTAACACAGTTGTAGTGTTGATGTGGAAACTTATCATAGTTGTAGTGTTGCTAAGGACATTATCATAGATGATAGTGTTGCTAAGGACACTTATCATAGTGTAATAACAACAGTGTTAGTGTTGCTGAGGAAAACTTTATCATAGTGTAGTAGTTGCTAAGGACACTCTTTCATAGTGTACTTAACACTGTGTGTGTTGCTTGAGGACACCTTATCCATAGTGTACTAACACAGTGTTGTAGTGTTCCTGAGGACAACTTATTAATAGTGTACTAACCACAGTGTAGTTGTTGCTGTGGGACAACTTTTCATAGTTGTTAGTGGTGATAAGGACGACTTATCTTGTGTAATAACCAGTGTAGTGTTGCTGAGGACACTTATCATAGTGTACTAACGCAGTGTAGTGTTGCTGAGGACACTTATCATAGTGTACTAACACAGTGTAGTGTTGCTGAGGACACTTATCATAGTGTACTAACACAGTGTAGTGTTGCTGAGGACACTTATCATAGTGTACTAACACAGTGTAGTGTTGCTGAGGACACTTATCATAGTGTACTAACACAGTGTAGTGTTGATGAGGACACTTATCATAGTGTAGTGTTGCTGAGGACACTTATCATAGTGTACTAACACAGTGTAGTGTTGCTGAGGACACTTATCATAGTGTACTAACACAGTGTAGTGTTGCTGAGGACACTTATCATAGTGTACTAACACAGTGTAGTGTTGCTGAGGACACTTATCATAGTGTACTAACACAGTGTAGTGTTGATGAGGACACTTATCATAGTGTAGTGTTGCTAAGGACACTTATCATAGTGTACTAACACAGTGTAGTGTTGTGAGGACTCCTTATCATTTGTTGTACTTATCACAGTGTAGTGTTGCTGAGGACACTTATCATAGTGTAGTGTTGCTAAGGACACTTATCATAGTGTACTAACACAGTGTAGTGTTGCTGAGGACACTTATCATAGTGTACTAACACAGTGTAGTGTTGCTGAGGACACTTATCATAGTGTAGTGTTGCTAAGGACACTTACCATAGTGTACTAACACAGTGTATGTGTTGTGAGGAAAACTTATCTAGTTGTACTAACACCAGTAGTAGATTTGCTGAGGACACTTAGTCATAGTGTACTAACACAGTGTAGTGTTGATGAGGACACTTATCATAGTGTACTAACACAGTAGTAGTGTTGCTGAGGACACTTATCATAGTGTACTAACACAGTGTAGTGTTGTAAGCGACATTACCATAGGTGTACTAACACAGTGTAGTGTTGTGAGGACACTTATCATAGTGTACTAACACCAGTGTTGTGTTGCAATTGAGGGAAATAACTTTATCATAGTGTAGTGCTTGCCTCAAGGAAACTTATCTTAGTGTTGTGTGCTAGGACACTTATCATAGTGTACTACACAGTGTAGTGTTGCTGAGGACACTTATCATAGTGTACTAACACAGTGTAGTGTTGCTGAGGACACTTATCATAGTGTACTAACACAGTGTAGTGTTTGTGCTGTGGACACTTTCATAGTGTAGGTGGTGCGGAGGACATTATCATAGTGTAGTTGTTGCTGTGGACAATTAATCATTGTGTACTAACACAGTGTTGTAGTGTTGATTGAGGACACTTATAGTGTTGCTGAGGTACAACTTATAGTGTAGTGTTGCTGAGGACACCTTATCTTGGTGTTGTAGTGTTTGCTGAGGTACACTATCATAGGTGTAGTGTTGCTGAGGACACTTATCTTAGTGTCCTAACACAGTGTTGTGTTGATGAGGGACACTTATTGTGCTAGCTGTTGCTGAGGACACTTATATTGTAGGTGTTTGCTGAGTGACACTTATCTTAGTGTAGTGTTGCTGAGGAATTATCATTGTGTAGGTGTTGCTGGAGGACACGCTTCAGAGTGTATTGTGTGCTGAGGAACAGCTTATCATAGTGTTACTAAAACTGTGTTGTGTTTTGCTGAGGACATTATCATAGTGTTGTGTTTGCTGAGGACACTTATCATAGTGTACTAACACTGTGTAGTGTTGCTCGAGGACACTTATCATAGTTATACTAAAACTGTGTAGTGTTGCTGAGGACAGTTATCTCATAGTGTACTAACAACTGTATAGTGTTGATGGAGGACACTTATCATAGTGTAATAACACAGTTGTAGTTGGTTGCTGAGGACACTTATTCATAGTGTAACTAACACAGTTGTAGTGTTGTACTGTTGGGACACTTATCATCAGTGTACTAACACAGTGTAGTGTTGCTGAGGACCAATTATCATTGTGTATAACTCAGTATAGTGTGATGAGGACACTTATCAAGTTGTTCCTAACACACAGTGTTGTGTTGATTGAGGGTCACTTATCATAGTGTAATAACAACAGTTATAGTGTTGCTCGAGGAGCATCTTATACATAGTGTAATAACACAGTATAGATGTTGATGAGGACACTTATCATAGTGTACTAACACAGTGTAGTGTTGCTGAGGACACTTATCATAGTGTACTAACACAGTATAGTGTTGCTGAGGACACTTATTCATAGTGTACACTAACACAGTTATGTGTTGATGAGGCACTTCTTCATAGTGTACTAACACTGTATTGTTATAGTGTTGATGAGGACACTTATCATAGTGTACTAACACAGTGTATTGTTGATGAGGGAAACTAATCATAGTGTAATAACACAGTATTGTGTTGATGAGGACATTACTATTAGTTGTACTAACACAGTATAGTGTTGTTGAGGACAACTTATCATAGCTGTTACTAACACAGTGTAGTGTGATAGGACACTTATCATAGTTTGTGTTGCTAAGGACACTTATCTTAGTGTACTAACACAGTGTAGTGTTGCTGAGGACACTTATCATAGTGTACTAACACAGTGTAGTGTTGCTGAGGACACTTATCATAGTGTACTAACACAGTGTAGTGTTGCTAGAGGACACTTACATTAGCTGTACTAAACAAAGTGTAGTGTTGTTGAAGGGACACTTATCATAGTTGTAATAACAACAGTGATAGTGTTGCTGAGGAACTTTTAATAGTGTTAGTAGTTGCTAAGGACACTTTTCATTAGTGTAGTGTTGCTAAGGGGACACTCTATCATAGTGTACTAACACAGTATAGTGTTGATGAGGACAGTATCATAGTTTTAGTGTTGATAAGGACATTATCATAGTGTACTAAAACAGGTAGTGCTTGTTGCGGAACTTATCATAGTGTTAAGTGTTGCTAGGACACTTATCATAGTGTAGTGCTTGCTAGCGGGCACTTATTCATAGTGTAGTGTTGCTAAGGACACTTATATAGTGTACTACCACAGTGTTAGTGTTGTTGTCGGAACTTATCATAGTGTAGTGTTGACTAAGGTCACTTATCATTGTGGAGTGTTTGCTAATGGGACACTTATCTTTGTGTAGTGTTGCTAAGGACAACTTATCATAGTGTACTAACACAGTGGGTAGTGTTGTTAGGACACTTATCATAGTGTTAGTGTTGCTAAGGGGGACCTTATCTAGTGTACTAAAACAGGGTAGTGTTGTGAGGACTTATCATAGTGTACTAAAACAGTTTAGTGTTGTGAGGGACACTTATCCATAGTGTAGGGTTGACTAAGGGACACTTATCATCGTATAATTACAATGTAGTGTTGCTGAGGACACTTATCATTGTGTACTAAAAATGTGTGTGTTGCTGAGGACACTTAGCTAGTCGTACTAACACGTGTGTAGTGTTGCTTGGGTCACTTATCATAGTGTACTAACACAGTATAGTGTTGATGAGGACACTTATCATAGTGTACTAACACAGTGTAGTGTTGATGAGGACACTTATCATAGTGTACTAACACACGTGTAGTGTTGCTGAGGACACTTATCCTAGTGTTATAACACAAGTAGTGTTGGTGAGGACACTTATCATAGTGTAGTGTTGATCAGGACACCTTATCTTAGTGTTGTGTTGCCTAAGGATACTCTATCATAGTGTAACTAACACAGTTAGTGTTGCTGAGGACACTTATCATAGTTGTACTACACAGTGTGTAGTGTTGCTGAGGACACTTATCATAAGTGTACTAACCCAGCTGTAGTGTTGCTGTGGGTGGAGGACAACTTATCAATAGTGTACTAACACAGTTATAGTGTTGATGAGGGACACTTATCATAGTGTACTAACTCAGTTGTAGTTGTTGATGAGGAAACTTATAATAGTGTACTAAACACAGTTAGTTGTTGCTGAGGACACTTATTCATGTGTACTAACACAGTATAGTGTTGATGAGGACACTATCATAGTTGCTACTAACACAGTTCTAG
Source organism: Cherax quadricarinatus (assembly GCF_026875155.1). Classification (NCBI taxonomy): domain Eukaryota; kingdom Metazoa; phylum Arthropoda; class Malacostraca; order Decapoda; family Parastacidae; genus Cherax; species Cherax quadricarinatus. The sequence continues at coordinate 19,171 of NW_026479082.1, read as the reverse complement.
TGTTGCTGAGGACACTTTCATAGTGTACTAACTCAGTGTAGTGTTGCTGTGGACACGTTCATAGTGTAGTGTTGCTGAGGACACTTATATAGTGTACTATACACAGTGTCAGTAGTTGCTGAGGAAAATTATCATAGTGTACTTACACAGTGTAGTGTTGTGAGGAACACTTATCATAGTGTCAGATGTTGCCTGAACAGGACACTATAATTGTTTCTAACACAGTTGTTGTGTTGCTGAGGGACACTTATCATAGTATACTTACACAGTGTAGTGTTGCTGGGACACTTTTCATAGTGTACTAACAGTGTAGTGTTGTGAGTGCACTTATCATAGTGTAGTGTTGCTAAGGACACTTATCATAGTGTACTAACACAGTGTAGTGTTGCTGAGGACACTTATCATAGTGTAGTGTTGCTGAGGACACTTATCATAGTGTACTAACACAGTATAGTGTTGTGGAGGACACTTATCATGTGTACTAAAACTCAGTGTAGTGTTGCTGAGGAACACTTTTCATAGTGTACTAACACAGTGTAGTGTTGTTTGAGGACACTTATCATAGTGTACTAAACTGCGTGTAGTGTTGCTCGCTGGAATCTTATCTTGTGTACCTAACACAGTTGTTTGTGTTGCTGAGGACACTTATCACAGTGTACTAACACAGTGTAGTGTTGTGAGGAATACTTATTCTAGTGTAGTGCTTGCTGAGGACATTATCATCGTGTGTACTAACACAGTGTAGTGTTGATGAGGACATTATATATAGTGTGTGTTGCTGAGGGACTTTATCTTTGTTGTATAAACAGTGTTGTGTTGATTGAGGACACTTATCATAGTGTAATGAGTGTTGTGAGGGACAATTATCATAGTGTACATAACACAGTTGTAGTGTTGCTGTGGACACTGATCATAGTTGTACTAACACTGTGTAGTGTTGCCTGAGGTATATTATCATAGTGTACTACACTGTGTAGTGTTGATACCCACCATCCCAACTCAACTCCAAAAGCCTGGAGCACTCGCGATGCATTCTGACAACTCAACAGCTCTGATCTCCCCCTATATCTTATCTACACAGGGAAGACCCTACTGTGCATTGACCTACCAAAAACGTAGAACGGATAGCTGATGATATGAGAACCACCACCTACACGACAGACTGCCTTATCTGTAAGCCAACTACGTAAAAAATGGCGATGCCATGGAGGTCCAGAAAGCCCCTGCCCAACCCACCCAGCAGGCGTCTCTTTTTCATCCTGTGCTAACCCCCCGGGGCAGGAATCCCCATCACAAACAAACGACAACAGGACGTTCGTTGGCCAAAACCCTCACTCCTTTCTTGGTTACTTTTCTCTTGCCACCTCGTCACTTCAAGACTTCATTGAACGGGTTCGCTCTCTCCGTCTGTAAGATCGTAGTCATGACGTGAGTCCTCTTCACCAATGTCCCTCTTGATGATATCCTTGATTTCTTAGAGAGAATGGCCCTGGAAGGGTTTTTTCATTCTCCTATCCCCACTGATGATCTTTCTTTGATCTGATCCGCCTCTGGTGTGGACTCTAAACTCCTTTTCCTTCCAAGGGAAATTTTTTCTTCAACTTCGGTGGTCGCTATGGGCTCTCCTCTCTCTCCTGTCCTATGCTAATCTTTACATGAATACTTCGAGACTGTTCTTCTCTACCTCGATGTGAAACCTTCACTCTGGGCCTTCGCTATGTGGATGACATCTTTGCTCTGTGGCCTCATGACTCCAGTCTCTTCAACCTTTTCTTGAAGCTCTAAATAATCTTGCCCCTTCATTAAGTTTAAAGCTGAATGTGGAATCTAATTCCTTGCTTCCTTTCCTTGATGCCCATGTCCACCGACTCAGGATCAGGTTTTTCATTTTCCGTTTACCGTTAAACCTATGCATGCAGTGGCATGTAACATTCACTACTTTTCCTTCATGCTTCCCTGTCCAAGAAAAGTGTTCTTATCTCCTCTTGTCTTCCGTGCCCTCCGCATCTGTGATCCTCAGTTCCTTCAGCAGAAATTTCCACTCTTCATAATTCGTTCTCCCGTTTGGCTACCCGCTTCCAATTTTCATAGACTCTGCCTCTCACGTGCGTAAACGCAATTTCTTCTCTACCAAACCCTTTCTTTGTCTTTACTTTCATTTTTTGGGGAACCTCTTCTATCCTCTGCCTTCCCTACATTTCCGGTCTTCTATCTCAACGATTCTCTACGTCCCTTAGGACATCAAGCATACCTTCCGCCAGACTAACACTCTTCGCATAATCTCGTTCATACCTCTCCTTTCCTCTACAGATGTTCCTGGTGCTACCACTATTTCAGCTCCACCTGTCCTCTTCAATACTTCGGTGAATAACTGGTCGATTCCTTTCTGACAGGAACTTAGAGAGCACAAAATAGTGTTTGTTTTGGCCGACACTAACAATGCTCTTTTCTTGTCCACGCAGAGATCATAGCCACTCCTATTTTGATGGTCCTACTGCTAAAACTGTCTTCCCTACTTCCAACTCGAACAGTCGCCGTCTAGTTGAATCCTCTCTAATACACAACTTTCATTGTATGAACCTTAGCCTGGCTTGTCTCTGTCAGATGCCTTCCTCTCCACTACATTGTAATATGCTCCAAACTTCAGAACACCCGTGATTAAACCTGAATCCTCATTTTTTTTCTTTTTCTTTTTCTTCTTCTTCTTTTCCCCTCTTCCTCTTTCCTTTTCTCCTCTGGGTTGGCTTTCTCTCTCCTGTCTCGTGTTTCTTGTTCCTTCTTTTTTTATTTATTTCACCACTTCCCCTTTTCCACGCACCTTCTGTGCGCTTGCTTCTCCTATGTGGGCATCTAGCTCTCTTGCAGTGCTCCCCTTCCTTTGTTTTGACTGCTCGTCTTCCTTATTACCATTCTACTACCTCTTCTTCTTCTACTACATAATTCAACTACTGATGAAATTGGGACACATGTGGGAGTCTGGTTGTCTTTGTTGTGGAAGTTTCGCCATCCAGTGGCTGCTGGATGGCGATAACGTTACGATGGGGATGCCCGGGTGTTGTGCATGTGTATTATTTCATCTGTCGGTATTATATTAAATTCTTGTACTACTACTACTACTACTACCACCACCACCTCTTCCTGCCTATATATAGCACGTCCTGCTCCACTCTCTGGTTAGTGTGACTTTGTCAATGGTCCAAGTCGGTCCAGAAAACTTCCGTCGTAAGCTTCTCTCTTTTTATGTGGGGTTATTTGTTATTACTGTGACTGAAGAAATACTTTCGTAACATCCCTGTTGATTCATCTCATGTCTTCAACTTCCATGTGGACCCCTTGTTTGTTGTGTCCCTTCTCTGGAACATCTTGCCTCTGCCCACCTTGTCGATTCCTCTCTGTATTTTATATGTTGTTTTCACATCCCCTCCTATTCTTCCTGTCTTCCAGTGTCGTCAGGTCGATTTCCTTAACCTCTCACTCGTAAGAATACTCCTCCCCGTAGCAAACCTTTTGCACTTTCTCTAGTTACAACTTTCCTTACATGCTTGCTAGGTGAGGGTTTCAATCTGGTGACCGCGTACTCCAATTCGGCCCATTGTACACAATATACAGGGTCCTGAATGATTCCTTATTTAGATGTCGTAATGCTGCTCTAGGTTTGCCAGGCGCCCATATGCTGCAGTCGTTATTTGGTTGATGTGCGCCTCAGATTGTGTCGGTATGAATGCTCACCTCTTGATCGTTTTTCCTTAAGTGAGTTTTGCTGCCTTTGACCTCCTAGGACTATACTCCGTCTGCGGTCTTCCTTTGTCCTACCCAAACTTCATGATTTGCAATTGTTGTATTATTAAATGCAAGAAGCTATTTGCCGAACAGGCTTGCGGCCTGTCCATAATCTCCTTGTTGTTTCTCGATCCTCGCACATTTGTATTCCTTTCATAGCTTCACACTGACCTGCAAACAGGGTCGCCTCTGTATCTAGTCTTCCTGTCATGTCATTTCACAGTCTGGAAAACAACACCGGGCTTGGAATGACCCTTGTAAACCCCACTCGCACATGCCGCACTCTAACGCTTTAACCACGTACCAAAAACACTTGTTTCCTGCCTTTTAGGCTTACGCTGATCAAGTGCAATATTTTCCCTGTTTTGTGGCCGTTTCTCTAGCTTTTCAACCAGTCTCTTGTGAGCTAATAGCTCTGACAAAGTCTTCTTGCAATAAAGAAGTTGCAGAGACCATCCCTCTCTCTTTCTGTTTTACTTCTCGTAGACTCTCAGAGGTTTGTAATACAGGATTTTCCATCATTGAGCCTTGCTAGTTGTCCTGTTCTTATCCCATTCCTTTTCTCTGATGCTCCACCAACTCTTCTCCTGATACTATTCTTCGTCGACTTTACAGTAATGTTCGAGTCAGTGACAATGGTCTGTAGTTCACTGCTGCTTGGCCTGTCTCCTTTCTTAAAAAGAGGGGACTACATTTGCTGTCTTCCATACCTGAACAGTTCTCCTATTTCAATAGACTTTATTAAAGATTGTTGTCAGCGGCGTACCACCAGTGCGTCTGTCCTCTTTCTCAGGACCCAAGGAGAGACCTTATCAGGGACCAACGTCCTTCGAGATCATTAGTTTGCCTAGAGGTTCTTCGCCTCCTCCTCGGTTTTGTGTAAAGTGTGCGTGAATATAGACTTAAATATTGAGCTGAGCTCATTTATACTTCATGTTTCGCTCCATATGAGTTTCATCTCCTTCCTTCTTAGCTTGATTTACCTGGTCCTTGACTGTTTGTTTTTCCTCATAATTTAGCTGCATAACAACCTGAGTTGGCTTTTGATGTTATGTCGTTCTCATATTGCCGATGGGTCCATCTCCTTATTCATGAAATATTCGTTTTTTGGCTCTTTGACTCAGTCCTTTTTTTATGAGTCATTTACCTTCAGTACTTTTTTCCACGTTTTAGCACACGAATTGGCTTTAATCTCTCCTCATCTCCGATGTAAACAATGGAGCTCCATGTTTCGTAGTCACTTTGTAGGACGCTTATTCTCTTCTCCGTGCAACTTTGTGGTCAAATGTTCCGTCATTAATTATTGTCTTCTCCTTTAGCTATGTTTCCATTGTACCTCATATAGAATTGCCACATGCTATGTAGTCCTTTTATTGAAGTGTAGCTTCTCCTGTCTATTGCCGTTTCACTCTCCACTGCAACTCTAGAATTGTATACGAAAGCTCAGGACCATGAGATCACTAGAGCGAGGGCCTTTTTATGTTATATCCCCTATGTTGAACTTTCCAAAGGATACACGAGGTCTAGCTTATAGTTCTTCCTCTCCTCCTCTCTGGTTGTGGACCGAATTATGCTAGAAGCATGAAGTTTTAAAGCACGCCTCCAGCATCTTAGCCATCCAACGTCTTTGTTCCCGCATGTGGATCAGGTTTCCACCAGTCAATCTCTTGTTGAAATCCCGGACTAGATAACATTGCCTACCCATCTGGACCTTTCTTACACCTCGGCTTGTGTGTCCATAATCGCCTATGTGTCTTTGTCATGGTCTCCCTGCGCTCGGGGGCGATTGTACAATCACTTGTCTCATCACTTTTGGACCCTGGTCTGAGTACGGTGCATGAGTACAGTGAGATACAGAGTAAGGAAATGTAAAACACCTGACGAGAAAGTGCAGGGAAAAACAGAGAAGTTCGTACAAAGGAACAAGAGAGAAAATAATGGAAGACCAGAATGAGACCGTGGTTTACTAGGATATGTGAAAAGGGGGTGGGGGGGCCCCCCACCCCCCACAGCCATGGTTTGCTGAGCTTGGGAAAAAGTACAGAAGGCAAATGAATCAGAAAAACAAGGAAATGGTAACCAAATGGTCAGAAACAAATAATCATATAAGAGCAACGGTTGAGCCAAATCTGACCCAGGTTGTTATTAAGCCACATTAGGAGAAGAACATACAGTCAAGGACAGCTAATCAGGCTAAGAAAGGAAGGAGGGAAGCTCATAAGAGCGACCAGCAAGTATGGTGTAGTGCTCAACAGAATATTGAAGGAGGTATTCTATGTACTCATCTGTTCTCTTCTATCCAGTCATCCCATCTCAAAAACTTCATTGGTTTTTAATGGCAGTTGCAAATCCATCTCCCATCTGTTTACATATAGTCTTTCACTCTGAGATCTGATATCGGTTGGGAAGATCACTTCTGTTATCACCCTATAAGTGTTCGTCTCTATCCCTGGCGATACGTTACTGTGTTTATTGTCAGGGTTGACCACTATTCACTCTTTATCTTGATATTCATCTGACGTTGGTTGTACCATACCTGTCAGTCTTCCTTTCCAGTACTGTATTCTGGAAGGAGAGGGGTTGGTACAGGCTGTGCATACGAAATTAGGGCTGGGTATTAGGGAAGGCTGCGACCGATGGTAGTTTTTGGGCTATGGGAGGTCGGGGACTGGGGTTGTGGTGTAGTGTGGGCTTGTTTCTGGTTATTGCTACTCACCTAATTATGGTTTGCACGGTCGATTCATAGCTCTGGCCCGCCTCTTGAACTGGTCGCTACTAGGTCGAATTACCTCAGGGTTTTTCATATTATGAACAATTTCTCTCTTGAATGTCAGTTTAACTAGGCGATTTTTTCCCTCAAGTACCCCCAAGTCTCTGAAAATTTGTCTAACTAGAACATGTCCTCTTCTGTTATTTGCAATTATATCTCAATCTCTCCCCCCTCCTTCCCTTGTCTCCTTTCATCATAGGTTCACTTCTGCACCTCATGATGCACATGAACATTGTAAGGTGACTTCTCGACTCTCCTCTTTCCAATATTTTCCCCTCCATATCTATGGATCAATTTTAGCATCTTTTCATCGTGTTTTCCTTTATGGTTCCCAGACATCCTAGTGGCCTGATATCACTTCTGCATCGGTACTTATCTCATTCCCCTTTTTGTCCTCGCTTGTCCACTGATGGTCAATTCCAGCATCTTGATCCTATTGGGTCTCGTATCTGTATCCTACTTCGATTTCTAATTCTTTTTCAAGGCTCTGCTCTTTACCTCAAGCAGCTACAGCTCATAATCTCCAATTTTATGCATCTGTTTAGATATCTCTCATCATTGTGTTGTAAAAACTCGTTTAGTAATTTTTCCATTCTAGTACCAGGTGTTCTTAAGCCTTCTGCCCATGATTCTTTTTCTCAGACCAGCTATTCCCAGTTCCTTGCTTCTCCATCCACCTTTTGGGAAACCATATTGATTTTTAGTGGGGGTGTCGTGCGTGGTTAGAGTGTTCTGTAAGGTCTTCACCTATTTGTGGTTGCAGGGTCAATACATGGCTCTTGGCCCGCCTCTTCACTTATTGCTACTAGGTCCTATCTATCCATACTCATGAGCTTTATCATACCTCGTCTATATAAACAATGTATGGTTCGTGCCTCACTACATCATTGCCGATTATTCCACTTCCTGACAACTCTAAGACTAAAGAAATCGCTTCCTAACATCTCTTTAACTCATCAAAGTCTTCAGCGAGGTGCCAATTGTGAGTGTATGTGTGTGTGTGTGTGTGTGTGTGGTGTGTGTGTGTGTCGTGTGTGTGGTGTGTGTTGTGTGTGTGTATGTGTTAATGTGATGTGTGTATGTGTGTCGTGGTGTGTGTGTGTCTGTGTGTGTGAGGGAGCAGTGTGTGTGTATGTGTATGTGTGTGTTATGGTCACCTATTGTAGTGCAGGCATCGTTCACCGGCTCCTGGCACCGCATCCTTCGCCTTATCGTATTTTTTCTTAAAGCTATGTGATGAAAAAAAGCTATGTGTTAACCCCCCCCCCTTGCTTCCTGTGTCCCTTCTGTGAAACATTCTGTCCTTTCCACCGTGTCAATACCTCTCAGTATTGCTCATGCCGTTCTCATGTTTTTCTATCCCTCCCGTCCTCCAGTTTTTTCTCAGGTTGTTTTCCATAATTAACTCTCCTCGTAGGACATACTAACTTTACTTAAGGGATAGGTCTTGTTGCAATCCTTTGCACTTTCTCTAATTTCTTGAAAATGCTTGGACCAGGAGTGGGTTCCATTCCGGTGCTTTGACTTTCACAGTGAATTTCATACACAGTATTATACTCACCTAAGATCCTTGTAACTGAGTGAAGTCTGCAGACTTTGGCCCCACTTTGCACTTGGTAAATACTGGAGCTAGTTGTTTGAAACAGGGTTGAACCCTATCCAGATCTTTTTGTGGTCCTTGTGTTGGAAAAGTTCATTAAATAAGAGTGGAAAACTGAATGACTGGTGGAGGAAGTAAGACTGGTAGTATACCTGTTCAGATGGGGTATCGTGAGCAGTTACTTTTAACCCCCCCCTCCATCATCAATGGGGTGAGAGTTCAATAAGGGGATCCTTGTTTGGCAGAGTTTGAGTCACTGACTCCCTGCTGCATCAAGTCTGTAAGTATAAAACCCACTCTTAGTTAGTTATTTTCTGTTTATTATTTTTTTTTAAATTAATAGAGACAAAAGTTACATTCATGTAGGATTTTTTTAACTTTGTTTGGACTTGGATACAATACGTTTTTAAGATAATATTTGGTATTCATCATTTCTCATAAAGGCCTTTGACCTATCATGTGAATGATTTCCTTGCTGGATGTAATTCATTTTTTATTTACTTCTTATCAATGCTGAATGATTGTGTCAAGACAGGAAGACGAGATCGAGCAGCAAGATCTAATAAGAGACCAGGAACTGAAGAATTTATCGTCGTGGAACTCTGTTGTTCCTTCATCTTTGGTTCACGTTACACATCATTACGAGGACCTTTACTGAGCCATTCCATAATATCATCAAAGGCCGCATCTTGGGAATTTTTGCTGTTGTTCCTTCACATTTGCTTTAGAACTTCACTCCTGTGCAGGTTCAAAGGCCATCATTTGAGACTGTTTTTTCTCTTCCCACCAGGTCAGACGCTAATAATCTCGGCAAACACTGAGGGAAACTTACCTTGTTCTTTATACTCTATTTGCCGATTTTCAGGTTCACTACATTGCAGCAGCTAGCTCCCTTACCTTAGCTGCTAGCTGAACACCTTTTAGGTATTGTAAACCGTCTGGAGTGGACTTCACAACAGTCTCGACCACTGTGACCTTACTTTCTCCCTCGTCCGTTACACTCCAGCAATTCCTGTGCGCTTGCCAATACAACGGTGACTGGAGAGCATCCTTTCTGTATCATAATAGCGTGTATTTATTTATTCATTTATCTTCCCACAATTTGCTTTAGTTAGGACGATTTCATGTTTGTTTTATATTTTAAGATTAATTGATATATTCAATAAAATTTGTTCTGTCTTGTTTGTTATAACCTTATTTTTTTTCTATGTTTCTTTTTAATAAGCAGAGGGAAGCTCCTTCAAAAACTCTTTGAGGATTGGAAAGGCCTTACACTTCACATCCTATCTGATCCTCATTCATTTGATTTCTCCCCATTAGCTTAAACATAGTCTGAAACAGGGGACACATCTGAATCTATCCCTTCTATTATGTCAGGAACAACAAACGACTCTCTTAACTGATCCTTGTGGAAACCCGGTCCTTCACAGGTGCCCACTCTGACACTCGTCATCGCACCATGATCAATAGTTTCCTTCTTGTCTGGATCATTGCATTTTCTTTTATTCTGCCTGCCATCTAGCTTTTGCATTAATCTTTGTAACTGTGTGGTAGCAAGGGTCGAAATACAGCTCCGGCCCCCTTTCTTTGCTCGGTCGCTACTGACCTATCTCTCCCACTCCATGAGCTTTATGGATCTTGGCTACACTACATTACTCTCCTAGGACTGTTCCACTTTCTGACAACTTTGACTGAAGGACATATTCCTAACAACTCTGTGACTTAGGTGAGTCTTCGATTAACATCTGTGACCTCTTGTGTATGTGTCCCATCCTGGAACATCCTGTTCTTGTCCACCATGTCATATTCTGCGCAGTATTTTATATGTCGTTTTCATTCTCCCTGACCCTCCTGCCTCCATTGTCGTCAGGCCGATTTCCCTTAATCTTTCTTCATAGGACATTCCCCTTTAGCTCTGGAACTAACCTTGTCGTAAACCTTTGTACTTTCTCTATTTTCTTGACGTGCTTTATCAAGTGCGGGTTCCAAACAGGTGCTCATACTCCAGTATGGGCCTACATACACGGTGTACAGTTCTGAATGTTTCCTTACAAGTATCGGAATGCTGTTCTCAGGTTTGCCAGGCGCCCATATGATGCAGCAGTTATCTGATTGATGTGTGCTTCCGGACATGCTCGTGTTATACTCACCCAACGATCTTTCTCCTTGAGTGAGGTTTGCAGTCTTTGGCCACCTAGCCTATACTCTGTCTGTGGTCTTCTGTGCCTTCCCCTATCTCATGACTTTGCATTTGGCAGATTAAATTCGAGAAGCCATTTGCTGGACCAGGTCCAGTCTGTCCAGGTCTCTTTGAAGTCCTGCCTGGTCCTCATCAGATTTATTTCCCTCATTAACTCACATCATCTGCAAACAGGGACACTTCTGAGTCTAACCCTTCCGTCATGTCCTTCCATATACCAAAATAGCACTGGTCCTAGGACCGACCCCTGTGGACCCCGCTCGTCACAGGTGCCTCACTGTGATACATCATTACGTACCATGACTCGTTGTTACCTCCCTGTCAGGTATTCTCTGATCCATTGCAGTGCCCTTCCTGTTATATGCACCTGATGCTCTAGCTTCTGCACTAATCTCTTGTGAGAACTGTGTCCAAGGCCTTCTTGCAGTCCAAAGATGCAATCACCCACCCCTCTCCTCGTGTCTTACTTCTGTTATTTTATCATAAAACTCCAGAAGTTTGTGACGCAGGATTTGCCTTCCGTGAATCCGTGCTGGTGGCATTTATACTCTTGTTCCGTTCCAGGTGCTCCACCACTCTCCTCCTGATAATCTTCTCCATAATTTTGCATACTATACACGTCAATGACACAGGTCTATAGTTTAGTGCCTCTTTTCTGTCTCCTTTTTTAAAATGGGAACTACATTTGCCGTCTTCCATACCTCAGACAGTTGCCCAGTTTCCAGGGACGTGTTGAAGATTGTGGTAAGTGGCACGCACAACATATCTGCTCCCTCTCTAAGGACCCACGGGAGATGTTGTCCGGTCCCATTGCCTTTGAGGTATCGATGTCCCTTAGCAGTTTCTTCACCTCCTCCTCATCTGTATGTATGTCGTCCAACACTTGTTGGTGTATCCTTCTGTGTCCCCATCTGGTCTGTCCCCCCAGAGTCCTTCCTGTCTCTACTGTAAATACTTCCTTAAATCTCGTGTTGAGCTCCTCACATACCTCTTGATCGTTTCTTGTGAGTTCTCCACCTCTTTTCCTCAGCCTTATCACCTGGTCCTTGACTGTTGTCTTCCTCCTAATGTGGCTATACAGCAGTTTCAGGTCAGATTTGACTTTCGATGCTATGTCGTTTTCATACTGTCGCTGGGCCTCCCTCCTTATCTGTGCATACTCGTTTCTGGCTCTTCTACTAATCTCCTTTTTCCTGGGTCCTATGCCTCCTGTACCTTTCCCATTCTCTGTTGCACTTAGTTTTTGCCTCCCAACACCTTCGGTAAACCAAGGACTCGTTTTGGTCTTCCTATTATTTCTGATTTCCCTTGGAACAAAACTTTCCTCTGCCTCCTTGCACTTTGTTGCCACATATTCCATCATCTCGTTTACTGATTTTCCTACCATTTCTCTGTCCCACTGAACCTCCTGCAGGAAGTTTCTCATACCTGTGTAGTCCCCCCTTTTATAGTTTGGCCTGTCCCCTTCAGTTCCTGTTACCTTCTCCACTTGTAACTCTACTATATAGTCAAAACTCAGAACCACGTGATCGCTAGCTCCAAGGGGCCTCTCGTAAGTGATGTCCTCAATGTCTGAACTGCTCAGGGTGAACACAAGATCCAGTCTTGCTGGCTCATCCTCCCCTCTCTCTCTGGTTGTGTCCCTGACATGTTGATGCATGAGGTTTTCAAGTACCACATCCATCATCTTGGCTCTCCATGTTTCGGGACCCCCATGTGGTTCCAGGTTTTCCCAGTCGATCTCCCTGTGGTTGAAATCGCCCATTACCAGTAACTTTGCTCTGCTCGAGTGAGCTCTTCTTGCCACCTCAGCCAGTGTGTCACCATCACCCTGTTGTTTTCTTCGTACTCCTCTCTTGGCCTCCTGCAGTTCTGTGGTGGGTTATACATCACTCCAGTGACTACTTTATGTTCTCCGGACTGAATTGTACCTACAATGTAGTCTCTTTCTCCAATCATGTCCATGCCTTCCATTTCCTCAAATCCCCATCGGTGTTTTATGAGCAGTTGCAACCCCTCCTCCCCCTCTACTCCTTCTATCTTTCCTCAGGATCTGATATCCTGTTGGGAGACTGTGTCTGTTATTGTCTCAGCGAGTTTTGTTTCTGTGACTGCTATGATGTCTGGGATTTTTCACTGATTCTTTCGTTCCACTCCTCATGTTTATTCGTTATTCCATCCGCGTTTGTGTACCAAACCTTCAGTTTCTTTTCTATCATTGTGGTCATGCAAGAATATTGGGGTTTGGGGGAGCGAGAGCCTTGGTGGGGCCTATATGGGGCTGTGGTGTAGGTGGGGTTTGTGTTGATGGGGGTGGGGTCAGAATGCCCATAAGGGACAGCTGTTGGGGTGAGGTTTGTGATATGGGGGTTGGTGGCAGAGGGAACAGTGAGTGGGTTGTAGTATAGTTGCTCAGTTGCGTTGGAATGTCGCGGTTGGAGTCTTTTGGTGGGAGATTCTGTGGGGTGTGTTTGCCCTTTCTCCTGTGTCTGGGTCCTGCTCATTTTCGTTGTTTCTCGTTCCTCCTTGCATCTCTGTACCCTCTCTTTCAGTGTAGTCCTTTCTTTCTTGTGTTCTGTCGCGGTCGAGGTATACTCTCTGGTACCCCTCTTTGTCCCTCAGTCTGCTTTCTCTTGCAGAATCCTGGTTCGAACTGATTCTTCCTTGAAAGTTACTCTGACAGGCCGTATCCTTCCACTCGCAAACCACCCAATTCTCTGAAAATTTGTCACCTGGGTCATATCGCCCTCCCCTATTGTTTTCATGATGCCTTCAATCATTTTTTTCTCCTCCTGTTTTATTTCTTCAAAGTTGTCCCCCTTGGCTTCTTGGAGCCCGTACACAAAAACTGACCTCGCCCTTTCCTCCTCCACTGAGTCTCCATCTGCTTCCTCTGAGGCATTTTATTTCCTTCCATTGACATGTTCTTGCCTTCAGTCCCTGTCATATCTGAAACTTCTATTCTCAGTGAACTGTCTTTCCTGACCAGCTGTCCCTTGCTACTGCAGTTGGCTGTTAGAATCTCTGCATATAGCATACCTTCATTGTCTTCGGACCTGTCGTTTGATCTTAGTGTGCTCATCGTCTTTTCCCTGGCCCCACGTGGGTCTGATAGGGCCTTCGTGTACGGCATGTCTCCGTTGTTGCTTACCGTCCCCTTGTCTGCACCTGACTTTGAATTTCCTGATGTTACATCTGAATTGTCATTTGTCTCTCTAATCTGTTTCAGGCTTTGCAGTTTCTCTTCTAAGCACTGTATCCTAGCTTCTGCTGCTAAGACCTGTACTTCCCACTTCCTGCACTCTTCAGCTATCTGCTCCTCCATTTTCTTACCAAGCTCTACTATCTTCCTTCCCCACTCTTCCTCCCTTTTTTGGAGCTCTAACTCCCAGTCTTTCCTCCCTGGTTCGTCTACCAGATCTCTGGTGTGTGTGTGTGTGTGTGTGTGTGTGTGTGTGTGTGTGTTGTGTGTGTTGTTGTGTGTGTGTGGTGTGTGTGTGTGCGTGTGTGCGTGTGTGTGTGTGTGTCTGTGTGTGTACTCACCTATTTGTGGTTGCAGGGGTCGAGTCATAGCTCCTGGCCCCGCCTCTTCGCTGATTGCTACTAGGTCCTCTCTCTCCCTGCCCCATGAGCTTTATAATACCTCGCCTTAAAACTATGTATGGTTCCCGCCTCCACTACGTCACTTTCTAGGTTATTCCACGGCTTGACTACTCTATGACTGAAGAAATACTTCCTAACATCCCTTCGATTCATCTGAGTCTTCAACTTCCAATTGTGATCTCTTGTGTCTGTGTCCCATCTCTGGAACATCCCGTCTGTTTGTGTGTGTGTGTGTGTGTGTGTGTGTGTGTGTGGTGTGTGTGTGTGTGTGTGTGTGTGTGTGTGTGTGTGTGTGTGTGTGTATTGTGTGTGTGTGTGTATGTGTGTGTGTGTGTGTGTGTGTGTGTACTCACCTATTTGTACTCACCTATTTGTGGTTGCAGGGGTCGAGTCCTAGCTCCTGGCCCCGCCTCTTCACCGGTTGCTACTAGGCCCTCTCTCTCCCCGCTCCATGAGCTTTATCAAACCTCGTCTTAAAACTGTGTATGGTTCCTGCCTCCTCTACGTCATTTTCTAGGCTATTCCACTGCCTTACAACTCTATGACTGAATAAATACTTCCTACTATCTCTCCTGACTCATTGTGTCTTCAACTTCCAATGTGTGGCCATCTTGTTTCTGTGTCACCTCCCTGGAAACATCCTGTCTTTTGTCCACCTTGTCTAGCCAACCAGTATTTTATATGTCGTTATCCATGTCTACCCCTGACCCTCCCTGGTCCCTCCATGTCGTCAGGGCCGATTTCCTTATCTTTCTTCATAGGACCATTCCCCTTATGCTCGGAACTAACCTTGTCGCAAACCTTGTTACTTTCTCTAGTTTCTTGACGTGCTTTTATCAAGTCGGTTTCCAAACCGTGCCCATACTCCAGTATGGGCCTGACATACACGTGTACAGTGTCTTGAATGATTCCTTACTAAGGTATCGGAATGCTGTTCCTCAGGTTTGCCAGGCGCCCATAAGCTAGCATCAGTTATCTGATTGATGTGAGCTTTCCGGAGACATGCTCGGTGTATTCTCACCCCAAGATCTGTTCCTTCTCCTTGATGAGGTTTGCAGTCTTTGGCCACCCTAAAAAAAAAAGGCCCTATAATACCTTCTGTGGCTTCTGTGCCCTTCCCCTAACTTCATGACTTGCATTTGGCAGGATTAAATACCGAGGAAGCCATTGCTGGACCAGGTGTCAGTCTGTCCAGGACTCTTTAGAAGTCCTGCCCTGTCCTCAACAGATTTTATTCACTCTCCACATTTAAACATCACAAAACATCGTGCAAACCGGGACACTTATCTAACCCTTCCGGTCATGTCCTTCACCTATAACCAAAAATATGCACTGGTCCCTAAACGACCCCTTGGGACCCCCACGTCACAGGTGCCCCCCTGAGATACATTCATTACGTTACCATGACTCGTTGTGCCTCCCGTCATGTATTCTCTTGATCCATTGGCCAGTGCCCCTCCTGTTATATTCGCCCTGATGCTCTAGCTTCATGCACGAGATCTCTTGTGAGGAACTGGTCAAAGGCCTTCTTGCAGTTCCAAAAGATGCAATCAAACCCACCCCTCTCTCTTCTTGTCTTACTTTCTGTTATTTTTATCATAAAACTCCAAAGGTTTGTGACAACAGGACTTTGCCTTCCGTGAATCCGTGCTGTTGGCATTTATACTCCTGTTCCGTTCCAGGTCTTCCACCACAGCTCCTCCTGATAATCTTCTCCATAATTTTGCATGTGGTGTGGGTGTGTGGTGGTGTTTGTTGTATGTGTGGTGTGTATGTGTGTGTGTGTGGGTGTGTGTGTGTGTGTGTGTGTGTGTGTGTGTGTGTATGTGGGGTGTGTTGTGTGTGTTGTGGTGTTGTGTGTTGTGTATGTGGGTGTGTGTGTGTGGTGTGTGTGTGTTGTTGTGTGAGTGTGTGTGTGTGTGTGTGTGCGTATGTTGTGGTGTGTGTAGGTGTGTTGTGTGTGTGTTGTGTGTGTGTTAGTTAGTTTACCATTTTGGTCCAGGGCACATGTCGAGTAACACTAGGCCAGGTGTTGTGTGTGTGGTACTCACTTAATTGTGGTTGCAGGGGTCGATACTCAGCTCTCTGCTCCGTGTGGAGTGTGTGGTGTGTGTGTGTGTGTGTGTGAGTGTGTGAATGTGTGTGTGAAGTGTGTGAAGTTGTGTGTGTGTGAAGTGGTGTGTGTGAGGTGGTGTGTGTGTGTGTGAGGTGTGTGTGTGTGTGAAGTGTGTGTGTGTGTGAAGTGTGTGTTGTGAAAGTGGTGTGTAAGTGTGTGTTGTGTGAAGTGTGGGTGGTGTGTGGGTGTGAAGTGGTGTGTGTGGTGTGAAGTGTGTGGTGTGTGTGATGTGAGTGTGTTGAAGTGAGTGTGTGTGAAGTGTGTGTGTGTGAAGTGTGTGTTATGTGTATGTGTGTTTTGTGTGTGTTTTGTGTTGGTGTGTTGTTGTGTGTTTTAATATGTTTGTGGTTTTATGTGTGGTGTGTGTGTGTTTTATGTGTGTGTGTTTGTGTGTGTGTGTTGTGTTGTGTGTGTGTGTGGGTGTTGGTGTGTGTGTGTGTGTGTGGAGTGTTGTGTGTGTGTGGGTGTGTTGTTGATGTGGTCCTAATGGCTGAGTGAGTCTGTGGTTCTTGTGTTGATGTGGATGCAGAGTTGTTCAGTTAGTTGATACTGGCATAGGGTACTGATAATCTGTAATACATCTCTGACTGGTTTTTACCTGTATAACTTTAATACAGCTAAAATATCAATGTTTGCTCCAGATTCCCACTTCAGAGCAATACTTTCCGGATGTCAAAATCCCTCTTTAGTGAAAAAGCCTACAACTTTAACCAATAATATGGAATGCTTATGTAACTTAAAGTTTTAAACTGTATCCCGTCTGTCAAGGCTTCCTGAGATACTTTCATCCCTTTAATGTATTTTCTTATTATTTTCTGCACCATCTGTAAATAAGCCTATGTAGGAAAATTCCTGTAACCAGTTCATATCTAATGCTGTACACCAGAATAAGTGGGGCCCAACAGATACTTGAGAACTCCTCCACCACTTGCTGTACCTCCTCTACAGTACTTCCAACTATCATCTCTCTTCTACTTTTCAATACTGTGTACCCGAGTTTCGGCCATAATTTGTTCCAGAAGCTGTTTGAGTGCCGTTACCAAATGAATTTGTTCCCATAAGGAACTAAAACGTAAATATAGATTAGTCCCGTTCAGATCCCCAAAAATGCACTTCCAAAAGCACTTACAATAATACACTTTATACAATGTTTGAGTTGGGAGTGTTCCGAAACTCGGGTACCACTGTAAATTACCAATTAGCAAAAACCTATTTGAATAACAAGCACTGACACTTGGTTCCAACTAATTTTGAAACCTTGACACAAGTCATGCTGTCCATTTTCTATAACATGCACAACTGAACCCAGGAATAATGCCAGCCGTGACCTATTTGACTGCAGTGAGCTCCAGCTCTTGGTCCCACCTAACTTTTTTACTGACTGATATGTAAGATAAGTATGTATGAATACACATATGAATTGAGTTTTCTCCTCTGTCGCTGTTCACCTGAACCCACTCTTCATTACTCTCATGCCGAATCAGTGTCCTCACAATCCATGCTGAACTATATCACAATCTTTCTTACTGCTTAGGAAATATGGTTGTCTACTCATTCCTACCTTATGCCTATAGAAATGGAACTGCCGAAAAAAATATGAAGGAGGCATCATATGCTTCAAGTGAAAAATAAAGCATCTTCCTGGCAAAAAAAAATAGAGGTAATCCTGAAGAATCTTATTCCAAGTGTTTGTTAAAACCTGAACAAAGAAAACATTCAGCATTCTATTGCAACCTCAACTACAGCAAAGCAAATTCTGGCTAATCCTCCCCAAGACAGCTAACAGCTTTAAAAAATTACTGTCAAAAAATGGAATACTTACCTGAAGTTTCAGTTATCATAGCTTGGATTTTTTAATACTGTGTATGCTATGGTAAATAAAGTCGAGTTAAAACACAACCATGTACTTCTATGACATAATAAAGCAGAAATAAAACTCTTCAGAAGTTTTTAAATATGAAAAAAATATGTCATAATGAAGTCCTACCCTGAAATAAAATTATTAATTACACCAATATTTTACACATTAAAAAGTATGTTGTAATAAAAATAGTGGTTTTGTGGGAAACAGTGATATGCAGGCTGATTTGGGCTATGACTGTTAACAGCCTGGAACCAATCCAAAATTGACCCTAAAGAATTTATTTAACCAGGCAATAAGTAAGAACAAATCACTAAAGTTAAGTGGTTTTCGAGAGTGGGATCTATCAACATCAATTCATACGTCTTAAGTGGGTCCTAGGTTCCTACTGTAATATAACAATTACTGACGGCAAAAAATATTAAGAAATTATATCTTTAGTTAGTACAAACTTAAATCTATAAAATTAAATATAAAGCTCAATGACGACGTCAATTTATGGAACTGGAGGTTTTTAATAATATACTGGACAAGCCTAACATATTTTTACGTAACTTTTTAGACGAATTAACAAATAGTTTTAGTAACTACAGAACATTCATAGGCTCAAAAACGAAAGGTTATGAATTCTTACCCGAGTCTGGTGTGACAGCAGCAAAGATCCCCATTTTTTTTATATAACTTGCATTTTTTAATTTAATTTTCAATATTATTTGGAATGACTCTGAATTTACATTCATCAATCTAGTACAACTTTGTCGTGTGGGCTAATTGCCCCACCCCCCCCCCCCCCTCACTCCAAATAAAATATCTTCTGTACCGCCTCCATTCTGCTGTAAAAAAGACTATCGCTGTGTGGTGTACTCACCTATTGTACTCACCTATTGGTGGTTTTGCAGGGGTCGAGTCCCAAGCTCCGGGCCCCGCCTCTTCCACCGGATGCTACTAGCCCTCTCTCTCCCCGCTCCATGACTTTTCAAACCTCGTCTTAAAACTGTGTATGGTCTGCCTCACTACGTCATTTTTTTCTAGGGCTATTCCACTGCCTAACAAACTCTATGACTGGAAGAAATACCTTCCTACTATCTCTCTGACTCATTTTGTCTTCAACTTCAATTGTGGCCTCCGTTGTTTCTGTGTCCCCTCCTGGAACATCCCTGTCTTTTTCCACCTGTCTATTCCACGCAGTAATTTTATAGTCGTATCATGTCTCCCCTGACGCCTCCTGCCTCCAGTGTCGT
>NW_026479071.1:0-19873 GCF_026875155.1 Cherax quadricarinatus | reverse complement strand
CTACTTTCCCCAAATTACTTCAACTACTCCCTATTTCTACTCCCTACTACAACTACTGCTTTTACTTCTACACTATTACCTATACTACTACTACTCTACTCTAAACTTCAACCATTGTTTTACACTATTTTCCTACTATTTCTCTACAAACTTCTACTGCTTTACTCATACTCTACTTACTTTTCCTACTACAATTTTTACTACTACTACTACTACACTTTAAAATTTTACACACTACTCTCTACTCAAACTTCCCCCTTTACTTTTAAAACTCTACAATTTTACTACTACAACACTACAAACTACTACTACTACTACTACTTCTACTACTGATACTTCTACTACTACTACTACTACTACTACTACAGATAAATTTCTACTACTACTACTACTACTTCTTTCATAACTGTTTTATTTTTATTTTTGTTTATTATTACTTCTACTACTACTACTACTACGATATTTACTTCACAACTACTACTTACTACTACTTCTATCTGCTATTACTTCTAATACTACTACTTCATAACTTCTAATGCCTATTACTCTACTACTACTACTACTATCATTTTTACTTCTACTCACTACTACTACTACTACATCTCCTGCTATTACATCTAATTACTACTACTTACATCTTCTAAAATGCTATTACTTCTTACTACTACTACTACTACTAGTATTACTTCTAACTAGCTACTACTACTATTCTACTCTATTAACTTCAACCTACTTCTACATTCATACTGCTATTACTTCTACTACTAACTACTACTAACTTCTACTGCATATTTTTCTTCTACTACTACTAGCTACTACTACCTTCTACTACTTCTACTGCTATTACTACTACTACTACTACTACTACTTTACTACACTACTGACACGACATTGCTACTGCTATTAATCTACTACTACTACTACTAACTATTACTTCTACTACTACTACTTACTACTACTTCTACTGCTATTACTTCTACTACTACTACTTACTACTTTCTGCTATTACACTTCTACTGCTATTACTTCTACTACTACTACTACTTCTACTGCTATTACTTACTTCTACTACTTCTACTACTACTACTTCTACTGCTATTGCCTCTACTACAACTACTACTACTACTACTACAACTTCTACTCTGCTATTACTTCTACTTCTACTACTCCTTATTACTTTTAACTTCACTTACTACACAACTACTACTTCTACTGCTATACTTCCTACTACTACTTACTAAAAAATTACTAATTAACTAAAAAAATACTACTACTAACTACTACTACTTCTACTACTACTACTACAACTACTAACTGCTACTACTTCTACTATTACTCTACTACTGACTACTACTTCTACTACTATTACTTCTAACTGCTACTACTACACTACTTCTATTACTTCTACGACTACTACTACTACGACTACCTTCTACTGCGATTACTTCTACTACTACTACTACTAACTACTTCTACACTATTTCTTCTAACCTACGCGACTACTACTTACTTCTACTACTTCTACTACTACTCCTACTCTACACATTCTACTACTACTACTTCTACTGCTAATTACTTCTACTACTACTACTAACTACTTCTACTGCTATTACGTCATGACTATTACTATCCCATTACTACTACTGCTACTACTTCTCCTACTACTACTAATCTACTACAACTACTTCTTCTAACTATTACTTTCTACTGCATTACTTCTACTACTACTAATACTACAGCTAACGATCTTACTTTTACTAACTTACTACACGACTACTACTTCGTTCTACTATTACTTCTACTTAACTTCTACTACTACTAACTAACTCTACTTTCTACTGCTATTGCTTCTACTACTACTACTACTACTACTGTGCTACCTTCTACTACTTCTACTACTTCTACTACTATTACTGTCCAAATACTACACTTTTAACTACTTCTATTGCTATTACTTCACTATTACTATTACTACTACTACTCGCTACTCTACTACTACTACTTCTACTCCTTCTACTGCTGTTACTTCTACTACTGCTACTAAAAATAATAATACTACTACAAACATAATACATCTACTACTATTACTTCTCTACTACTACTCAACTGACTACCCACCTTTTTCCCCTTTTAACTTCTACTGCTATAACATCTACTACTACTAACTACAATCACTACTACTACACTACTATTACTTCTACTACTACTACTACTACTACTCTACTGCTATTGCTTTCTATACTACTCCCACTACTACTTCTGACTACTATCTAACACTATTACTTCAACTACTAACTACTACTACTTCTACTACTATTACTTCTACTGCTACTACTACTACTTCTACTACTGACTACTACTACTACTACTTCTACTGCTATTTCTTCTCACTACTATTACCTACTACTAATCCTTCTACTACTACTACTACTAACTAACTGCTACTAAACTACTTCTACTGCTATTTCCTTCTACTCCTACTACTACTCTACCACTACTACTACTATTACTACTACTACTACTACTACCACTACTTCTTACTACTATCTATTGCTATTAATTCTACTATTACTACAACACTATTCTACTACTACTATACTACTACTACTACTACTACTAAACTACATCTACTACATCTATGCTATTTGTACTTCTACTACTGCCACTACTAAAAATAATTACTATTTACTAATAATAATACTTCTACTACTATTACTTCAGAACTAACTACACTACTACTAGTGTACTACTACTTCTACTTACTACTACTACTACTACTTACTAATTTTCTCCTACTAGTACTTCTAACTAACTACTACTTCACTACTATTACTACTACAACTAACTACTACTCCTACTTCTATGTACTTCTACTACTACTACTACTACTTCTACTACTTCTACTGTCTATTACTTCTACTATTACAAGTACTACTACTACTACACTAGTGGTTTGTGTGGGGGGGGGGTGGATATATACTTCTACTACTACTACGACTACTACTTCTACTTTCTATTTACTTCTACTAACTACAACAACAACTACTACTACTACTACTACATTACTTCTCTACTACTACTACCTTCTTCTGCTACATACTACGCTACTACTCTATTACTACATTACTTCTACCACGACTAATACTACTTCTACTGCTACTCACTACTACTGACTACTTCTACTACTATTACTTCTACTACTCTACCATACTACTACTTGCTACTGACATTACTATCTACTACGACTACTACACTTCTACTTACTACTACTATCTACTACTTATACTGCTATGCTTCTCAACTACATATATACTACTACCTAACTCTACTACGACTATTACTACTACACACTACAACTGCTACGTACTTCTACACTATTCTTCTAATACTACTAACTAATACTACTCTACTAATGACTCTCTACTCTTACTACTACTACTACTACTACTACACCAGCACTTCTACTACTATTACTTCTACTACTACTTACTACTACAAATACCATTTCTACTACAACTACTACTACTAACTATTTCTAACTATTGATTACTTCTAACTACAACTACTCTACTACTACTACTACATTCTACTACTACTACTACTTCTACTACTATTACTCTACTACTACTACTTACTGCTACTACTACTGCTACTACTACTACTGACAACAGCACTTGCTACTGCTATTGTGCTACTACTACTGACAACTTTTCTTCTACTACTACTACTACTCTACTACTACTACACTTCTACTGGTTTGTTTCTATTACTTTTCTACCTGTTACTACTACACTGCTTGCTACTAAACTACTACTATACTTCTAAAACTTTTTAAAAAAAAACCCTAACCCCCTAAAACCCATACTACTTCTGACTACTATTACTTCTACTGCAATTACTTCTACTACAACTTACTATACTTCTACTACATTACTCTATTACATCTACTACTAACTACTACTACTACTACTACTACTTATACTACTTCTACTACTTCTATACTACTACTATTACTACTAACAGCTTCTACAACTACTTCTTCTACAACTACTACTACTACTGACTACTACTACTACCTACAACTGCGTTACTTCTACCTACTACTTCCTACTAGTACTTCTACTATACGACTACAACACAACACAACAACAACATACTGCTACTATACTTTCTACCATCTATTTCACATCTTACACTACTACAACTACAACTATTACTTCTTCTACTACTATTACTTCTACTACTACTACTACTACTACTACTACTACTTCTACTACTATTACTTCTACTACTACTACTACTACTACTACTACTACTGACTACTATTACTTCTACTACTGCTCACTTCACTACTGGATACTTCTACTACGTCTACGACTATTACTTCACCTAACTACTCTAACTAAACTTATACTACTTCTATTTGCTAATTCTACTACTAATTACTACTACTACTTCTTCTACTACTACTACTACTAAACTACTACTACTACTACTACAATACTACTTCTACTAACTTCTACTGCATGTACTTCTACTACTACAACTTACTACTTCTACTATTTACTTCAAACTACTTTTACTTCAACTACTACACTCTACTGTGTATTACTTCTAATAAAACTACTACTACTTCTACTACTATACTACCTACTACTACACCTACTACTACTCTACCTGCTATTACTTCTACTAACTACTACTACAACTACTACTATCCCAACCACTACTACTACTACTTCTACTGCGCTATTACTTCCTACTTCTACTACTACTTCTACTACTACTTACACTTTCTACTTCTACTGCTATTGCCTTCTACCACTTGACTATCCTACTTCTACTACTTCTACTACTATTACCTTCACGCTACTACTACTTTTACTACTTCTATTGCTATGACTTCTACTATTACTACTAACTACTACTTAATTTTTTTTTTTTTCACTTCTACTACTACTACTACTACTACTCTACTACTACTACTTACTACTACTACTACTATTAGTACTACTACTTCTACTACTACTACTAACTAATTTTCACCTACTATTACTTCTAACTACTTACTTACTTCTACTACTATTACTTCTACTACTACTACTATTGATGGTGGGGGGGGAGTCTACTACTTCTACTGCCTAGTTACTTCTACTAACTACAACTACTACTTCCTGCTACTACCTCTACAGATATAACTTCTACTACTACACTACTTCTACACTCTACTACTTCTACTTCATACTGCTATTGCTTCTACTTACTACTACGACCCTGGCTACTTCCCTACTTCCTACAACTTATTCTACTACTAATACTTCAACTTCTAACTACTTTTATAACTACTTCTATGTGCTATTCTTCTCTATTATTACTACTACTACTAACTACTACTACTACTACTACTACTACAACTACTTCACTACTTCTACTGCTGTTACTTCTACTACTGCTACTAATAATAATAATACTACTACTAACCTTCTCTAACTGACTATTCCTTTTACTACTCTACTTACTACTGCTACTACTAACTTCTACTACATTCTACTACTGACTACAACTGACTTCTTAGACTGCTATTATTACTAACTACTACTGCTAACTACTTACTTCTACTAATACACAGCTAACAACTGCTTCTACAACAATTCACTTCTACTACTACTACTTCTACTACTACTACAGCTATTACGTCTACTACTATTACGACAATTACGACTACTACTACTTCTCTGCTATTACTTCTACTAAGAATTGCACTACTTCCTTGTTTTCTACTACTACTACTACGGACTTCTACCGGCTATTACTTCCACTACTACTACACTTCTACTAAAACTACTACTACTACTCTACCACTACTACTTCATACTGACTACTTCTACTACTACTACTTCTACATCTACGGCTATTACTTCTACTACTATACTACTACTACTATAGCTACTACTTCTACTACTACTACAACTTCTACTGCTTAAAAATTTTTTTTTTAACACCCTTTTCTACTACCTACTACAACTACTTCTACTACTCCTACAACTACAACTAATACTACTACTGACTTCTACTACTATTACTACAACTATCGTCCTACTACTACTACTACAACTTCTATCTACTATTACTCTACTACCAACCACTACACATTCTACGACTACAACTTCTAACTGGTAATACTTCTACAACTACTTACTAGATTCTACTACTACTACTACAGCAACTTCTACTCTATACTTCTTCCTACTACTACTACTACTACTTCTACTACTACTCACTATACTACAGTCTCCTGCTATTACTTCTACTACTACGTCTACTGCTATTACTTCTACTGCTACTACGACTTTACTACTAACTACTTCTACTGAATTGCTACAACTACTACTACTTCTACCACTACAAATACTTCTAACTACAATTACTTCCTACTACTACTACTACTTCACTACTACTACTAACTACTACTACGTCTACTGCATTTACTTTCAAATACACATACAACGTTACTTCTGACAGCTATTACTTCTAGTACACAAATACTACGTTCTTTCTACTACTACTACAACTACTACTACTACTACTACTACACTTCAAACTGCTATTAACATCTAACTGCTACTACTACTACTATAACTATTACTTCCACTACTAAATCTACTAATACTTCTACTACTACAACTACTTCTTCTACTGCAATACTTCTACTACTGCTATTACTTCTAACTACTACTACTACGTTCAATCCTACTGCTATACTTCTACTACTACTACTACACGTACTACTTACTAATATTACTTCTACTACTATCTACTAACTACTACTACTTCTACTGCTACTACTTCTCTACTCCTACACTACCTACTACTACTTCTACTACTACTATCTACTACTACTACTACATACACTTTACTTCTACTGCGATTGCTTCTACTACTACTAACTACTACTCTACTTACTGGCTACTAGACTACTTCTACTGCTATTAGCCTTCTTACTACTCCTTCTTTCTAACTGCTATTTTACTTCTAATACTACTACTAACTACTTCTACTACTAATAGTTCGCACTACTACCACTACTACTACTCTACTACTATTTACTTCTACTACTACTGCTACTACTATCTTCTACTGGTATCACTAGCTACTACTGCTACTATTACTACTTCACTATACAATTACTTATCTACTATTACTACTTCTACTACAATTACTTATACTACTACTACTACTGCTACTACTACTTCTACTGCTACTACTTCTTCTACTATTACTCCTACTACTACTACTGACTACTACTACTACTACTATCTACTCACTACTACTTCTACTGGTATTTACTACTACTTAACTAAAACTTCTACTGCTATTACTTGTACTACTACTACTACTACTACTACTACTACTACTTCTACATGCTATTACTACTACTACTAACTAGTACTACTACTACTCACTACTACACTACTACTACGACTACTACTACTACTACACTGCTTCTACTGCTATACATACTACTACTTCTACTTACTTTCTACCTAATACTACTACTACTTAGCCTACTACTACTAACTTCTACTGCTATTCCTTTTAACTACAACTAACTACAACTACTTACTACTTCAACTACTTAACTACTACTACTACTAACTCTTATACTGGGCATTACGACACTACTTGCTACTACTTACTTCTAACTAATACTACACTACTCCGCTTCTACTACTATTACGTCCACTACAACTACTTCTATCTACCACTACAACTACGTGCTATTACGTGACTACATATTACTACTACAACTACTACTGAACTTCTACTGCTATTACTTCTACTACAAGTGCTATACTAACTCTACTACTACTACTACTTACTTCTACTGCTAATACTGTCCACTACTACTACTACGTTCTACTACTACTACTACTACTACTACTACTTCTAACCATACACTTCAACTACTACTACTTCTACTTTCTACTGCTATTACTTCTACTACTTATTACTACAACTACACTAAACTTCTACACTACACTACTTCTACTGCTATACTTCTAACGTACAATTACTACTTCTACTACTACAAATACTACTACTAATACTACTACCACTTCTACTACTATTACTACTACTATTACGCCTACTACTACTACTACTTCTACTACTATTACTTCTACTACTACTACTACTACTTCTACTACTACTACTTCTACTGGTAATACTTCTACTACTACTACTTCTACTACTACTACTACTACTGCAACTTCTACTGCTATTCACTTCGTTCTATCTACAACTGAGCTACTACTACTACTGCCTACTTTCTATATTCTACTGCATTACTACTCTACTACTACTACTAACTTCTACTGCATTACTTCTACTGCTACTTACTACTACAACTACTCGTTCTACTAATACCTACTACAAATACTACTCTACTGCTATTACTTCTACCACTGACTCATACTACAACTTCAACTGCTATTACTTCTAACTACACTACTACACTACTTCTACTGCTATTAATTTCTACTTACTACTTCAACTTTCTACTGCTACTACTACTACTACTACTACTACTACTTCTACTACTATTACTTTCTACTATTACTACTACTACTAACTGCCTACTTCTACTGCTAATACTCTACTACTACTACTACATCTATTCTACTACTATTACTACACTACTACTACTACATACTACTACTACTACTTTCTACTGCTATTACATCAACTACAACTACACTACTTCACTACTATAACTTCTACTACTACTACTACTACTACTACTACTACTACTACTAACTAACTACTTCTACTTACTATTAACTTCAACTATTATTACTACTAACTCCTACTATTCTACATACTAATACTTCTACTACTACTACTACTTCTATTACTCCTACTACTACTACTACTACTACTTCCTACTACTAATTAATTCTACTACTACTACATACTACTAATACTACTACTACTTATTAAAAACTTCTACTATTTCTACTGCTAACTACTTTTCAATTACTACTGACATACTTTCTACTGCTATTACTTCTACTATTACTAACTACTACTTACAACTACTTCTACTACTACTACTTCTCGCTACCGCTACTGTTGCTACTATTACTTCAAACTGCTACGTTACCCTAAAAAACCTTTTCCATACTACTATTACTAATATACTACTACTACTACACACTACTTCTACTACTTGTGTCAACAGCTAATTACTTCTATCTACTACTACTACTACTACATACTACTGTGTCTACTCTATTACCCATTTTTCCCCCCTGCACTACTACTACTACTACTACTACTACTTCTAGCTACTAACTATACTACTACTACTACTACTTACTTCTACTATTTCTTCTACTACTACTACTACTTCGTACTAACTTCTCTACTGCTATTACTTCTACTGCTACTACTACTACTATAAC
Organism: Cherax quadricarinatus; assembly: GCF_026875155.1. NCBI lineage: Eukaryota > Metazoa > Arthropoda > Malacostraca > Decapoda > Parastacidae > Cherax > Cherax quadricarinatus. Next base: position 10,409 of record NW_026479071.1, on the reverse strand, counting down.
TTCTATACTTCTCACACTACTACTACTACTACTACTTCTACTGCTATTACTTCAACTTACTACTACAACCTACTATTAGACTCTACTTCTACTACTATTACTTCTACTACGACTGCTGACAACTACAACTGCTACTAATTTCAACTACTACTACTACTACTACTTCTACTACTACTACTCTACGCTATTACTTCTACTCACTACTACTATACTATCTATCTACTGCTATTACATCGTACTATTACTACACCATTACTACTACTTACTACTTGGCTGACTACTTCTTCTACTACTACTACTACTACTACGTACTTCTTCTACTATTACATTCTCTGCTATTACTTCTACTACTACAACTACTACTGCTGACTTATTACTTCTACTACTCACTACCTACTACTACGATCTTCTACTATTAACTTCTATGGCGAGTACTCTCTATTAACTACTACTACTACTATTACTACTTACTACTACTTCTACTCCTACTACTACTACGACTACTACTTCTACTCCTTCTACTATACACTTACTACTACTACTACTTCCAATAACTTCTACTACTACTACTACTTGGCTTCTACTACTACCTAACTACTACTACTCACTGTCACTGCTATTACTTCTACTACTACTGCAGCTACTACTTAACTACTACTCTACTTGCTATTACTTATTCTTCTAATAACTAGTAACTACTACTACTACATGTACACAATTACTTCTACTCCTACAGCTACAACTACATCTACTACTACTACTTCTACTACTACTAACTACTACTACTACTAGCTGACTACTCGTGCTACTATTACTATATCAACTTAACGTACGCTACCTGACTACTACCACTCTGCTAATACTTCTTCTACTACTACACTACTGCTATTACTTCTTCACTACTACAACTACAACTGCTATTACATCTACTATTACTACTACTACTGCTACAACAACTACTATTACTTCTTCTACTACTAACTCACTTCTACTGCTATTACATCTACTACTACTATCAATTACTTCTACTTGCTATTTTACTTCTACTACTACTAACTATACTAACTTACTAACTTCTACTGGCTAGTACTTCTATCTAATACTACTACTTATACAACTTACTACTCACTACTACTACTTCTACTACTTCTAATACTCTATTACTACTGCTGCTTCTACTTCTACGACTTCTCCAGACTACTACTACACTACTACTACTACTGCTGTTTCTTCCTACGTACTCTCCTACTAGTACTCTCTACTACTACTCCAAAAAACTACATACTACTACTACAACTACTACACTGTGCTAACTACTTTCTACTTCTATACTTACTACTCTACTACTACTACTACTACTATTACTTCTACTACTATTACTTTTTCTTTCTAACTACTACTACTACTACTGCTTCTATATATACGTTCTACTACTACTACTAATACTTCAACTACTACTGCATCTACTATGAATACTGCTTCTAACATCTAGCTATCTACTACTACTACTACAACTAGTACTTCTGCTATTCGTTTTTCTACTACTTCCTACTACTATCTGACTACTTCTACTGCAATTACTTCTACTATCTACTAACTATTACTTCTACTACTACTACTACTACTTACTATGGGGCTATCTACTACACTTCTACTACTACTACTATTACTTCTACTACTACTTTACTACTTCTAACTGTATTACTTCTAGTACTATACTACTACTTCTAATTCTACTACACTAGCTACTACTTCTACAATATTACTTTTACTTCCACTACTCCTTCTACCTACTACTACTGCTACTACTAACTACAATACTACTATGACTAACTTACTACTACTACTACATCTACTGCTAATGACTTCTACTACTACTACTTCTACAACTACTATTACTACGACTACTTCTAAACTACTTACTACTAGCTTTACTTCTACTACTACTACTACTACTCCTACTACTTCTACTGCTATTGCTATCTAATAACTACTACAACTACTACTTTCACTACTTCTACTACTATTGAGCTTCAACTACTACTACGACTACTCTACTACAACTAACTTCTACTATCTACTACATAACTTCTTCAACTACTACAAATACTACTACTTCTACTGCATTCTTCTACTACTATTACTACCTACTAATACTTCTAACTACTACTACTACTACTACTACTGCTACTACTACTTCTCTGCTATTCCTTCTACTACTACTACTACAACTTCTACTACTACTACTACATTACTACTACTACTACTACTTCTAATACTTCAATTGCAAATACTTCTACTATTACTACTACTAGCTTCTTCATACAGCTACTACTAACTACAACTTCTACTACTTCTACTGCTATTACTTCACTACTGCTACTGAATAAATAATCAATACTACACTAATAATACTACTTCTTACTACTATTACTTTCTACTAAACTACTACTACAAACTTACTACTACAACTACTACTACTACTTTCAATTTCCTTTATACACTACTACTCGTACTTCTACTGCTACTTACTTCTTTATCTTTCTACTATTACTACTAACTACTACTACTAATACTATACTGATTACTTCTACTACAAACTACTACTACTTCTACTTCTAGTACTTCTTACAACTACTACTAACGACACAACTACTACTACTTTACTACATTACTTCTACGTAGCTACTACTACTACTTCTGCTACAATTACTACGCTAGCGACTATCTACTACAACTATTACTTCTTCATACTATAATACTAGTTCTACTGCAGGACTAACTACTAATAACTACTACTTCTACTACTATTACTTCTAACTACTACCACTACTACTACTTCGACCTACTATTACTTTCTACTACTACTACTCGACAAATTCTACTACTATCTACTACTACTTACTTATACTGCTATTGCTCTTACACTATTATACTAACTACTACTCCTACTACACTATTACTACTACTACTACTACTGACAAGTGCTACTAACTTCACAACTATAACTTCTAATACTACTACTAAAACTACTACTAATACTTCTACTACTACTACTAACTACTACCAACACATCTACTACTATAACTTCTACTACTACTACAACTACTAATCCATCTACTACTACTACTTACGATTTCTAATATTATTACTTCCTACAACAACTACTACTACAACTACTACTTCTAATACTACTACTACTACCTACTGCAACTACTACTACTACTACTGCTATTGCTACTACGACTACTACTACTTCTTCTACTACAACTACTACAACTACTACTACTACTTCTACTGCAATTACTTCTACCCTGTACTACTACTACTGCTACAACAACTACTTACTACTTCTACAACTATAAACCCCCCTACCTAACCCCCTTTTTTTTCTACTACATTACTTCTACATGCAATTAACTATCAACTACTAATACTATACGTCAACTGGACATCTACTGTATGCTTCTACTACTACAACCCCTAAAATTACTACTACTACTACTACTGACTTCTACTACTTCTACTGACTTCTTGATCTACTACTATTACATCTACACTGCTTCTACTTACTACTTTCTACAACTACTTACTACTACAACTACTACTGCTTGTTACTTCTACTACTACTCCTACTAGTACTTTCTACTACTACTACAACTTCTACTACTACTACTACTACTATTAACTACTACAACTACTGCTACTACTTTCTCACTTCAATTACAATCTACTACAACTAACTAACTACTACTACTATTACTTCTAATTCTACAACTATTACTTCTACTACAACTACTACTACTACTACTTTCTACTACTATTACTTCTACTACTACTACTACTACTATACTATTATTACTCCTACTACTAATTACTTCTACTACGTAACTACTACTACTACTACTACTACTACTCTACTACTATTAACTTTCTACTACTACGCTTCACTACTCACTACTAACAACTTCTACTACTACTACTACTTCTACTACTACTACTACTTCTACTACTACTACTACTACTACTTCTACTGCTATTACTTCTACTACTACTACTATTACTTCTACTACTACTACTACACTACTACGTTGCTTCTACTGCTATGTACTTCTAGTAACTACTACTATACTACTTCTACTATTACTTCTACTACTACTACTGACATCTGCTGCTATTGCTTTCTACTACTATCTACTACTACTACTAATTCTACTACTATTATTTTCTACTCTACTACTTCTAACTACTACAAACTACTTCTAACTGCTAATTACTTTCCACTAAACAACTACGTACTACTACTACTACTACTACTACGACTACTACTACTTCTACTGCAATTACTTCTACTACTACTGCTACTACTACTATTACTCTTCTACATACTACTAATACAACTACGTTCTACTGCTGTACTTCACTACTACACTTTCTACTATTACTTCACTAGCTTCTACTACTTTACTTCACTTCAACACTACTACTTCTACTATCTAATCAACTTCTACTTCAACTTACACTACTTCTACTACTACTACTACAACTACTACTATCCTACTACTACTTCTACTGCTATTACTTCTACTACTACTACTACTACTACTTAACTTCGCTACTTCTACTGCTATACTTCTAACTACTACTACTAGAGTCTACTTCTACTACTGACTTCTACTTCTACTGCCTATCGCATCTACTACTACTACTAACTGCAACATCTACTACTTCTACTTCTACTTCTAACTACTATAACTTCACACTACTCTACTACTACTACTGCTACAAACTACTATACTACTACTACTACTACTACTTTCTACTTCTACTGCTATTACTTCAACTACTACTACTTCTACTACTACTATTACTAAGTCTACTTCTACCTTACTTACTACACTACTACTACGACTTCTAACTGCAATTACTTCTACTACTACTACTTCTACTACTTACTACTACTACTATTACTTCTACGTACTACTACTAACTACTCTACTGCTATTGCATCTAATATCTAACTACTACTACTACTACTTCTCTACTATTACTTCAACTACTACTACTACTACTACATAAGCTTCTACTACTATTACTTCTACCTGTCTACTACTACTACTGTTCTACTACAGCTACTATACTGACTACTTCTAACTGCTAATTACTTCTTACTACTATTACTACTACTAATACTTCTACTACTACTGATCTTCCTATTCTACAACCTAACCAATTGCTACTACTAACATCTACTGCTATTCCCTTCTACTAACTACTACTAACTACTTCTACTACTACTGCTACTATACTACTACTACTACTGACTACTACTTCTACTACTTTTCTATTGCTATTACTTCTACTATTACTAGACTACTACTCACTTCTACAACTACTACTACTAAACTTAAAAAGAGAAAAAAAAAAACCTAAAATTTAAGAAATACTTTTAAACTTAAAACCTTTACCCCCCCCCCCTACTACTTCTAACGGCTATTACTTCTACTACGCACTAATAAAAATAATACAATTACTAAAATAATACTTCTAATACTATTACATCTACCACTACTCTACTACTACTACTAGTACTACTTACTTCACTACTACTACTACTACTACTATACTACTAATTCTCCTTACTATTACTTCTACACTACTTCCACTACTATACTATTACTCTACTACTACTACAACACTAACTGACAACTACACGTCTATTACTTCAACTACCTACTACTACTACTAACTTCTACTGCTATTACTTCTACTATTAACTTACTATGGGGGCCTACTACAAACTACTATTACTTCTACTACTACTACTACTACTTCTACTTCTATTGACTTTTACTACTGTCTACAACTACTACTACTACTACAACTATTAACTTTCTACTACTACTACTACTACTTCTCTACTATTACTACGCTAACTACTACTACAACTATACTTTCTACTAATACTAATACACTTTCTAACTGCTACCGACTACTACACGACTACTACTACTACAATTACTTCTACTAATACCACTACTACTACTTCTACTACTATTACTTCTAACTACTACTACTACTACTACTTCTACTACTACTACTACTACTACTTATACTGCTATTGCTTCTACTACTATTACTACTACTACTTCTACTACTACTATTACTACTACTACTACTACAACTTCTACTACTTCTACTACTATTACTTCTAATACTACTACTAATACTACTACTAATACTTCTACTACTACTACTACTACTACTACTACCAACACTTCTACTACTATTACTTCTACTACTACTACTACTAATACTTCTACTACTACTACTACTACTACTACTATTTCTACTATTATTACTTCTACTACAACTACTACTACTACTACTACTTCTACTACTACTATTACTACTACTACTATTACTTCTACTACTACTACTGCTACTACTCTGCTACTGACATACTACTACTACTACTAACTGCTATTGCTACTAGTACTACTAATCTAAACTACAACTGAATACTACTACTACTTACTTCTACTGGCTATACTTCTACAGTTACGACTACTACTTGCTGTCAACTAAACTACTACTACTTCTAACTACAACTACTACTTCTACTACTAATAACTTCTACTGCTATTACTTCTACTACTACTACTATACTTCTACTACTTCTTCTGCTATTACATCTACTACTACTACCCCCTTATAACTACTACTACTACTACTGACTACGTCTACTATTCTACACTACTATGTACTACAATGCTATCTACTACAACTTCTAACAACTACTACTTACTACTACTACTACAAAACTACTACTGTCTGCTGTTTACTTCTACTATCTACAGCCTACTAGTACTTCGACTATCGACTACAACTACTACTGAACTACTGCTACAACTTACTACTTCTATTACACTACTACTACTACTACTACTACTATACTTCTACTGACTATACTTCTACTACTACAACTACTACTACTTCTACTACTATTACTTCAACTACTACTACTACTACTATTACTATCTACACTATACTTCTACTACTAATACTACTACTACAGGACTACTACTTCTACTACTATTACATCTACTACTACTGCTTCTACTACATCTTATCTACTACTACTATACTTCTATACTACTACTAACTACTACTGACTACTACTACTACTATATACTACTTTCTACTGCTATTACTTCTACTACTAACTACTATTACTTCTACTAACTACAACTCTACTACTTCTACTGCTATTACTTCTAAGTACTTACAACTTACGACTTCTAACTATTACTTCAACTACACTGCTACAACTTCTATTTCTACTGCTATTGCTTCTACTACTACTACTTACTTACTACTAATTCTACTACATTACTTCTACTACTACTACTACTACTTCTACTACAACAACTTCTACTGCTATTACATCCACTACTACTTCTACTACTACTTACTATATAACTTCTACTGCTATTACTTCTACGACTACTACTACTACTACTACTTCTTCTACTACTACTTACTACTACGACTTCTATACTGTCTGGTACTTCTCTACTACTACTACTACTACGGGTCTGACTATTACTTCTACTACATCTACAACTTTTACTTCAACTACTAAGCTACTTACTTCTACTATTATTACTTTCTAATACAACTGACTACTTTTACTACATCTACTACTACTACTACAACTACTAACACTACCTACTACTACACTACTGCTATTACATCTACTACTAACTACTAGCAACAACTACTACTACTGACTAACTTCTACCTACTTCTACTGCTGATGACTTCTACTTCACTACTACCTCACTACTGACTTATACTTTACTTCCTACTGCTATTGCTTCTACTACAAGCTACTAATTGGGGGGGGACTACTGCTACTCTAACTACTTCTACTACTATTACTTCACTGAGCCTACCTACTACTTTTAACTACTTCTATTGCTATTACATCACTATTACTACACTATAACTACTTCTACTACAAACTACTACTATACTACTACTACTACTACTCTACTTCTAACTTACTTCTACTGCTATAACTTCTACAACACTACTACTTCTACTATTATCTTCTACTACTTCTACTACTTTACTTCAACTACTTACTACTTCTACTATAATTACTTCTAATACAACTACTACACTCTACTACTAACTACTACAACCTACTACTACTCCTACTACTATTTCTACTGTTATTACTTCTACTACTACTACTACTACTAATACTTCTACTGCTATTACTTCTACTTCGTAACTAACTACTTCTACTACTACTACTACTTCTACTTCTACTGCTATGCTTCACTATACTTACCTACTGCTGACTTCTACTACATCTTTCTACTACTATTACTTCACCTACTACTACTTTTACTAATCTTCTATTGCTATTTACTTCTACAATTAATACTACTACTACTCTACTATTACTACTAACTGACTACTAACTACTACTACTACTACTAAGTCTGACTACTTCTACTACTACTACTACTAATTCTCCTACTATTACTTCTACTACTTTCTACTACTATTACTTCAACTACTACTACTACTACTACTCAACTGCTATTACTTCTACTACTACAACTACACTACTAACTACTACTTCTGGCAGCCTACAACTGCTATTACTTCTATACTACTACTACTAACTTCTACTACTACTAACTAACTCTACTTTCTACTGCTATTGCTTCTACTACTACTACTACTACTACTGTGCTACCTTCTACTACTTCTACTACTTCTACTACTATTACTGTCCAAATACTACACTTTTAACTACTTCTATTGCTATTACTTCACTATTACTATTACTACTACTACTAGCTACTACTACTACTACTACTTCTACTACTTCTACTGCTATTACTTCTACTACTGCTACTAATAATAATAATACTACTACTAACAATAATACTTCTACTACTATTACTTCTACTACTACTACTACTACTGACTACCCACCTTTTTCCCCTTTTAACTTCTACTGCTATAACATCTACTACTACTAACTACAATCACTACTACTACACTACTATTACTTCTACTACTACTACTACTACTACTCTACTGCTATTGCTTCTAATACTACTCCTACTACTACTTCTACTACTTCTACTACTATTACTTCAACTACTACTACTACTACTTCTACTACTATTACTTCTACTGCTACTACTACTACTTCTACTACTACTACTACTACTACTACTACTTCTACTGCTATTACTTCTACTACTACTACTACTACTACTACTACTACTTACTACTACTACTACTACTACTACTACTACTACTACTTCTTACTGCTATTCTTCTACTACTACTATACTACTACTTCTACTTACTATTACTACTACTACTTACTACTACTACTACTATACTCTACTACTATACTACTTTCTACTCTATTAACTTCTCTACTATTACTACTACTACTACTTCACCTACTATTACTAACTACTACTACTACTACAATACTACATCTTCTACTACTTCTACTGCTATTACTCTAATCTAACTACTACTACTTACCTATACTAATACTACTAACTACTATTTACTATACTAATACATATCTACTTACTAATATTACTTTACTACTATTACTTACTTACTACTACTACTTACTAATATCTCTACTACTAACTTCTATTACTACTACTACTACTACTACTTACTACTTTTCCTCACTACTTTTACTTCTACTACTACTCCACTACTATTACTACTACTACTATATACTATACTATCTTATCTATTACTTACTACTACTACTACATACTTCTACTGCTATTACTTCTAACTATTACTAACTACTAACTTTACTACTACTACTAACTTACTTCTACTCTACTACTACTACTATCTCTTACTCCTACTTACTTCTACTACTACTACAACAACTACTACTACTACTACTACTACTATTACTTCTACTACTACTACTACTTACTACTCTGCTACTATTACTACCTACTACTACTACTTCTACTACTATTACTATCTACTACTCTAATACTACTTACTACTACTACAAATTACTTCTACTACTAACTTCTACTACTCTACACTTCTCACTACTTCACTCATACTACTACTTCTACTTACTTTACTTCTACTACTACTACTACTACTTTTCTACTACTACTTACTTCTACTACTACTTACTACTTTTTACTGCTATCTACTATCTACTATCTATCTTACTACTACTATTCTACTACTATTTCTACTACCTACTACACTACTACTTCTACTACTTATTACTTCTACTATACTACTAACTTACTACTACTACTACTACTATAACTATTCCTACTACTATTACTTTAACTTCTACTACTACTACTCTA